>VXAU01003238.1:1706068-1838563 GCA_013399695.1 Formicarius rufipectus | reverse complement strand
TTTTGCTTTCTTTTTCCTTTTTTTTTGCTTTTTTTTTCCTTTTTTTTTTTTTTGCCCCTGGGGTCAACATCTCCAGCACATCCTTGTGTGCTGCACACCCCTGTCCCACCAGAGTCCACAACAGACCAAAACAGGAACAGTGGTTTTCTGCTGGTGGGTTCTGTTTTGAAGAAGCTGGTTCCTTGCTGCTCAGGGGTTTTTTCCCCCAGTACATTCAAAAGTCTGTAATTTGTACTTGACATTGAAAGCTCTGTTCTTAATTGACTGCAAAAAAAAAACCAAAAACAAAACCACAAAAGTGACTATTGGCCTCTTAGTGGATACCTTCAGATATATTAAACTGAAATAGGAAAAATGGGTTTAAATTCAATTGCCAGGAAACCATTATATTTACCCAAAACATCACATTTTGTTTAAAACCTCCATTGTTGTTCAACCTGAAACAATCATATAATTTCTGTGGAGTAATTCCCTTACCCTTCTAGAAAGCCTCTTCCCCATCCTGCCCATCCCCAAACTGTGTGTAATTTTTTTTTTTTTCAGTTTCCAAACAACATTTTATTTCTATAAAATGGTCAAAGCCAGGAACATGTCATTGTGGAAGTAACCTGGAGCCTTCCTGCTTTCAGAAACTGTTTCCAGTCCAGTGGGAAGAGCCGAGGTGCCCACGAGGCAGGGACAAGTGCACACAACCTGCTGTACTTTCCAGCCCCAGCATGAAAGGAACTTTCTGCAAACATTGGCAAAGCCACTTCATTGTTTTCTTTCAACCTACTCCTTAAAAGACCCATTGCTGGAAGCCTTAAATAAAGAAAAGGGCAGCTGATATCCGCGAAGCCATCCTGTTGCTCTGGCAGGTGTTGGCTGTGCCTTGCCCGGTGTCCCGCCGGTCCTGGCACCCCTTGTTTCAGACGAAGCATCTGTCGTTCTGTGCACAGGCAGCGTGTGGCTCAGGGCTTCCTCACACACTGTGCCCTGTAGCCAAAGTGGAGTATGAAGGATGGGGAGAGCCTCAGGTTCCTCTGGCAGGGGGATTAAGTAGGACCTGTGCAGCAAGTTGGGTTTCCCAGTAGCCGGGGAAGTCTGCTGGCTGGATTCCTGAAGCGTTCTGGCCTCTCGCAAGAGGCTTGTAAGAGGTACGTGATTAGTTTGTGAAACAAGTTGCAATAGAATCACGGCCTCATTGAGGTTAGAAAGCACCCTTAAGGTGGTCGGGTCCCAAGTGGTGGGGCCACTACACAGAGTTGTTATGACCCAGGGTGAGATAGTGCAGTCTGCGGGACAGTCCCCAGCCACTGCTGAATCAGGTGAGTTGAGCCACAGGTCAATATTTACACCAGCACAAATGTTCCACCATCCGCTGCCACAAGCAAGGTTGGCTCTAACACAGCAGCATCATTAACCCCCAAAGGCAGGAAACCCTCCATCAGCTGAGCTCTGCTTCAGAAGAACAGGATCCATTGTGACAGTTCTTGTGATTCCTGGGGCTGTCAGGGCTGCCACAAACACGTCACTTGGCCGTGGGTTTACTCTGTCTGCCTTCCCGATCCTTGGCACTTTGTACACCTGCATCAAAGATCTTTATCGTTCAGCAAACAAGCCTGCAGTGAGGGAATAAATTCCTAACTGTGACCTTTGGGTGCTCTGAGACTTTTTTCACCTACAAAAAAAAAACAGGTTTGGGTTTCTTTTTTCCCCCAAACAACCCTTATCTCTGTTGTTTTATTAGACCCTTGTGGGTCCACTGGAAGCACTTCAGTTGTCCTCTGACATTGCTGCAAAGATCAGGCATCTATCTTTTCTGAGTGTGGATATCTCTCATAGCATTCACTAGGAGCTGAATGTACGTCTTCCACATATAACTGAGAGCTGCTTAACCTGAGGGAGACCCAAGTGACACTGGAGCGGTTCTCACAGCAGTGAGGGCCTCCAGTTCCACCATGAGCCCCTGTGCCAATCCCTCCATACCCAACTGCCCTCCATGGGGCATCAGCAGCTCTTGGAAGCTGCCACCTGGCTGCTAGCCGAGCTCACGTGGGGCTGTGACGAGGCCATGGTGTTAGCAGTGAGCTCCTCAAGATCTGTCCTCAACAGCCAGCCCTGGCACTGTGGGTGGGAGTGAGGAATGGGGCCAAGCAGTCCCTCTCGGTTATAAAAGTTTAAAAAAATGCTTAAAAATTTCCATTAACCTGTCATAGAGAACATGTATGACAGAAAAATCCATTGGTTTGGTATCAAAGGTTTTTTCACTGGCCCATTGTTTGGTCAGAAGTTAGGGAGAGCTCCTCCCACAAGCAGGTTTCCCCCAGTCACATGTCAACTCCCCAGCCACAGCACTCCATCTTTCTGCCCCGAAAACAAAAACTTTTGCATTTCTACCAGCATGATGTGTGACTCCCAAACCAAGAGTCACCTCCAGTCCTGTCCAGGTGTCCCACTGCAGCAGAGTGGGACACTGGGATATGCACAGGACACAGCACGGCTGCAGCTTATGCATCTCCACTGTGACAAGTGCCCTTTGCTGCTGCACACAAGGAAGGAACAGCCTTCCATGTGTGGGTCCATGTGCAGTGATACCCCGAGTGGACCTTGAGCTGCCAAAGCACCCCAATACACGGCCAAAACGAGCTGTGAAGCACCACTGCGGATTGGAGCTGCACAGGCACCGCTGGGGCAGCAACGTGTGCCTGACCCACGGCAAGGGGAGCAAGAGATACTCAGTTTTGCCCACGTGCATTGTGTTTCTAACCCGACAGATGGGATTTTTCTGTTGAGGCTCATTTAACACTATGGTAATGACAAGAGGGCACTGCAGGTGGGGTTTCTGTTGTCTAGGAAAGCACTGTGAAACCTCGGCCTCCTGTTACTGTCAACAAGCAGTTTCAGTGGCCGGGCTGGGGGCAGCAGCTGGTGGCACTGAATGGTGAAGGGACAGGTGCCATTGTCTCTCCAAGTGGGAAGTGGCCAGGTGAGGGACGCCAAGGCTGCTCTGGTAAGCAGGCTGCTGCTCAGCAAGGTGGCAGTGGGACAGGAGCCAGGCACCTTGGCAGTCTGTCCTGCTGCCTCCATGATCTGCCAAGTGCAGGAGCAGCACAGGGACCTGCCCTCCAAGGGGTGCCACTGCTGTTGGTGGCACGGCAGGTCCCACTTGTACCAGTGAAGGGCGAGATGAAGGCAGAATCAAGCGCTCCGAGGCTTTTCCTTCCCATCTACACCCATCACACCTGCTCAGCAATCCTGCTTTGGTCCGACGTGACCTTGAATTCGCCATTCAGAGGCTGGTGAGGGGGTGCTGATGCCCACAGCTCTATCCCTGTGCAATGCAGGGCTGGCAGCAAAGGCTGAGTGGCTGTGGGGCAGTGCTGCAGGGATGCTGTGGCTCGCTGAACGTGTGACCACAGCCCTGCGGAGGCGGAGCACTGCTCCTGTCCGCACACAGCAGCTCTCAGCCGCAGCAGCGAAGAGAGAGGAAACACAGCCCAAACAACCCCCACTCAGCCACGGGACTACACAGATCAGAGACACGGAAAAACAACTGTTTATTTAAGGCAGCTTAGTTTCACTTAACAGGAGACAAGGCTCTAAGGACCACTTATTCCACCCGTTAGTAATCCAAACGCTGCTTTGTAGCTGTTGCTCATCCCCGTTCCACTGAGCGCAGCACTGAGCCATCCCAGCAGTGTGGTTATCAGCCCCCTTTCCTCTCGGGGCTCCCAGAACACTCCTGACAAGCCAGGGGAGGCCTGTGACCACAGGCACAGCAGCATTTGCCTCCTACCAGTGTCACAAGGGTACCTGGCACACCTCAGACCACGTACTAGTGACGAGCTGAGGTGGATCCGACAGTGAGAAGATCTGCCAGGCTGCTCCTGCCAGGGGCTGTGGCTGCAGGTGAGGTGAGGGGTGACCAGTGGGGCTGATGGAGGCACAAACTGCAAACTTGGCACAGCAGACCCACTTCCTCAAGCAAAGAGGCATGGATTTTAAATCACAGCAAGTTTTGGAGTTATGTTACCTGATGTCAAATAGGAGCAAGTATGAAATACTTTCCCTTTAGCTGTGTCAGACCTTCAGGAGAGTAAGTGGGCTGTGCTTCCCATGCTGGGGTGGGTGAGAGCTGCCAGGGTGCTCAGTGGCAGTGCCCCACAGCCCTGTCTGTGCCCGGCAGTGTTGGTCAGTGTCCAGCTGGGAGGAGTGAAGGCTGGCACAGCTGTAGCTGGTCTGGGCTGGGGCTCCTGATGCCCCCCCAGCTGAAGGTGCTCTGTGGATTGCCCTGAGGCTCAGAGGGCAGCACCTCACCTCGAGTTTGTGTGAAGAGCAGCAGGAAGAGGGAGCTCCCTGCCTGCTGCCTCGGTGGGGACTTGGTGGCACAGAAAAGGCTGAGGTCCTCAGTGCCTTGATGTCCTCTGGTTGTCCCTGATGTGACCTGCATTCAGTTTGCACAGGGAAAAGGTCTAGAGCAAGGTAGACTTACACCCTCTGAGACCAGGATCGGGTAAGGGAGCAACAAAAGGAATACGGACAAATCCCTGGGACTTGAGGGTGCTGGGTGATAGCACTGCCAGGCTGTTCTCTGCTGGCTTTGAAGTGTCATTGCAGTTTGGGGTGGTTCTGGGCATCATCTGGCTGATAAACCAGGTGGTCTTCCACCTTCCAAGGGGACAGGCTGGAGAAAGGGTCTGGTGGGAGCCTTGTGAAGGTCAGCAAAGGGAAGTTCAGAGTCCCGAACCTGGGGAGGAATGCCCCCAAGCACCAGTACAGGCTGTAAAGGAGCTTTCCAGAAAAGGATCAAGTTGAACCACCAAATGTTTTTGTGGCAGAGCAGGCCAGCAGTGTATTGGGTAGGATTTGGCAGGTCATCACCAGAAGGCTGAGGAGGTGACCCTTCCCCTCTGCTTAGCACCAGTGAGGCATGGCTGGAGTGCTGGCTCTGGTTCTGAGTGACCTGTATGAGACAGGCGTGGACTTATTGGAGCGTGGCATTAAGATGATGAAAAAACTGGAGCATCTGAAACAGGAGGAGAGGCTGAGTGGGCTGAGACTGTTCAGCCTGGAAAGGAGATGACTTGGGGTGATCTTATTAGGGAGTACAAGGGGAGGAATACTTACTGACAAGGGAGCCAGGGTTGTCTCATTGGTGTCCAGTGACAGGACAAGGGGAAAAGGCAGAAATGCAGAGAATTCTGGTTAAATATAAGAAGTACTAATTTTACTCTGAGGGCTACTGAGCACTGGAACACGTTGATGTCTCCATCTTTGAAGATACTCAGAACTCAGCTGGATATGCTTTTAACGTGGGACTCTCTGAAACCAAAGAAAAGAGCTGGGCTTCAAGCACTCCACCCACTCCTTACACGTGCCCTGTGCTGTGTAAGGACGGTGGGAAAACTCTCCTCTCAGGTGTTTTGTCTCAAGGTTTTTAATGACCTGCCTTCCCCACCTGGGCAGACACCAAGGCATGAGATGTGGTTCTCTTCTAAAAGATCACTACAGCCCTTGGAAGCAAACAGGAAACTGTTCATTAGCTCTAGAAAAAACTTCTGACAGATGGAAAAAGTCTGATTTATCAGAAAGAGCCTACTGAGTCACTGACCATTGCAGACCACTAAAAATTAGATAGTTGAATTGCTGATTTATAGCACTAATATTTCTTAATACTTTACTTTTATTGACTTATTGCTGCACTAAATAGACTTTGGGCAGCAAGAGGTATTTGACAGAGTCACAAGGCCTGGGCTTTAGCAGCACAGGCAGTGGTACAGCCCACACAGTTCTGCTGGCAGGTTTTCTTTGCGTATGCAACCACCAAATTAGACTAAAAGCTGCCAGAAGCTGTCATCTAAAGATGTAAAACTTCTGTAAATACAGTTTCTCCAATAGCAATGCTGCTGAGCTGCTGTAGCAGAGCACGGATAGCGTTTTAGAGTACTGCCTGCCACCTTCTGTACTCATGATGGCTTAACTGCCACTACCATTGTAAATCCTGTTTGTTAAGGATTTATAAATTGGCTGCATTCATTTGCTTGTCTGAAAGTTGGCACACTGCTCTCTCCCATGGTGCTTTTACCACATTTTACTTTATTACTTCCCTTTTTTTTTTTCCATCTTTGGCTCAGAAGCACCACAGAAGTAGCCTGACTCTAACCATTAAGTCCTTCCAAGATGCTGCACAAATATTTTAATGAACAAGGAAGTGAGGGGCAGTCTAACCTGTTCCATTAGATACATGTTTTTTAAGAGCAACATCCCACTCCTGCTGCAGGAAGCCTAGGAAGGGCTGGTGTCACCTGCTGAGCTGGTGGGTGCAAGACATTTTCTGGGCACTGGCTCTTGTCTTGGTGCAAAACACACGTTCCCCAGGTTAGAGGTGGCTCCTGGGGCTGGTGGTGGCAGAGGTTGGCCAACCTGCAGGGTGCTGGCAGGCAGCCCCCCAAACTGTGTGTGTGGTACAGGCTGGCAGGGTTGAGTCCCTGTCTTCTCTGCCAAGCTGTTTCCTTTCTTGGAAGTCTGGCTGGATGTCTGACTTGTGTTCCTGAGCACATCCCCCTGGTGATTCCACTGCTGTGTTTGTATTTGGTGATTGTGGTGTGGAGGCTGAGCTGACACAGGGAGCTGAAATTAAAACTACTGACCTAGCCCAATGGGTGTGATGGGTCCAGCTGTGAGGGTGCTGCAGAGCACTCTGTGATGACTGCTGTGTGACAGAGTCTCATCTGCTTGTTAAATGCCACCTGCTCTTCCTACTAGCTCAGGGAATCACCTGTCAGGTGTTGCTGTAGACACACACAGCTCAGGACCACAGCTCCAGTTGTGCCCAGTGCTGCTGTGCTGGGCTAGGCAGAAGCAGAAAAGGCTTCATCAACACAGGGGAGTGGGTGCTTTGACACGGGCAATGGTATTTGCATTTCTAGAGCTCTTGGTTGTGTTCAAGCATTGCATAACCCTGTGTTCATTAGAGAGAGACAGACATACAGGCTAAGGGAGAAAGAATTGTTCTGGTATTATTGGTCCAAACAAGCAATTTTACAGCATGTAAATTTATGTATGTATATTGGTACAACCAACACCAGAGACTTCAGAGACAGAGCCTTCCCAGAGGAGCCCTCACTCCTTCACTGTGTTCTGTGGGCTGACAGTGGCTGTAAGGCTGTAAATTCTTGTTCCTGATTCAAAGATGCAGAGTAAAACCTCTTTTGCAGCTGTGTCAGCAACTGTACTGTGGTGGGTGCTGACCTTCCTCTGGAGAGTGCCGCCCTCAGCACTTGGTGCCGTGGAGGCGGAGAAGTGAGTTTGGTTCCAGAGGAGTGACAGGTTTCAAAAGCAATGAGCAATGTTTAAACTAGGCAGTCCTTGTAAAAAAGAAGCTTTCATGCTTCAGCCTGTACCTGAAGAGGCTAGAAAGGAACTTTGTTGGCAGAAAAGCTTGGAGGCAGCTCAGAGGCAGAGGGGTCACCATTGCTCTTCATTACACCCTTTTGTTAAAGCCAAGGTGCCTGATAGACTCACTCCACATCGGGCTAGTAAAGCCCCATTTCCATATTCAGAATTGCTCAGGGATATGTACTCTTAATTCCTCTTTGGAAAAGGAGTTACAGTTATAGAAGGCCTGATAAATTCTCTATTTCCTGAGATTAAGGGCCTTGTGCTTTACATTTGGATGGGGTAGGACTTGTAAAATCAGTCTTAGTTTGTAAAATGTGATCTCACCTTGGACAGTTAAAGCAAAGGCCACCTGTGTGTATGACTGACCTTCTCATGTGCTTCTCATGCAAGATTACCAAATGAACACACGTCAGTCCAATATGGTGACAAACTTTGCATTTGGATTTTTTTAGGGCTGTACTCTCAAAGCTACCTGTTGAACATATTCCCATGTTTGATGATTCCTGAGTGCTTCAGAACTGTTTGAGAGATCATTGGCAAAAGAGTCAACCCGGCAGAAATTATAGCACAAAGCAGGTAATGCAAATTATTCAATGATATTTAATCTTGATGTGGTTCCAATCCTCCCCCAAGGAGAACATGCTTTCTTGGCAGGAAACGTGACCAACAAACATGGTCAAGTTGACCAACAAACAAGGTGTTATGTTCATGTTCAGGGCAGGTGAGGGATATCTATCTCTTCTGTTCTTAGAGCAATGATGAGCCTGGACTACATGATGACTACATCAGGGGCTTACAGAGGCAAAATGTTATTGGCACAACATTCCTGGCAGGAAACTTCTGAGAGGCTGCATTACCCTAGGGGTGGGAGGTGAAAACTAGCAGAGCCAGAGCCAGGCTCCCATGCAGGTTTCAGACTGGCTCTGGGCATTCTCAGAGCCCAGCATATGAGCTTGTGTCAGCCATGACAGGTAGCCAAGGAAAAAAGGGGTCTAAATGCTTCCTTCTCCTCGCTTGTCCCCATGAGAGTATTGTGGATCCACTGCCTGGCCCCATTTTAGGAGGAGTGTCTGTGTGTGCCTTGATTTGGGGCACACTGAGGCCCCTAAGGAAGGCTGACAGGGCACTTTTGGGGACTGGCATGGACAAGGCAGTGCTAGGAGTCAAGGGCTGGTATCTGTGGGCATCTTGTAGATAGAACTGCCATTGTGCAGCCAAAATGCCATGGGGTGCCACCTCGAGAGGCCCAGCAGCCATGGTGGGAGGAGCAGGGTGTGCTGAGACACATCTGCACCCACAGCCAGTCCAGGCTTTGGGCTCAGTCAGGAAACAAAACAGGGTTGGGGTTTTTTTATAATTTATTTAATTTTTTTATTATTAAAACTGAGGTGCAGGGTTATAAATACCCAATTCCTTCAGTTACAGCAATCCAATGGGGAAAAAGGAAATGTAGTCTAATGCTGATTCTCCATCTGGATTTAGTGCCAAAGAGAAGCCTGGTTTTGGATTCCTCTTCTCTCTGCAAACAACTCAGCTTGCACTTGAGTTAGTTAGGAGGGCAGACCTATGTTTGTAGCTCTTGGGGTGGCCTGAGCTGATGCACTGTGCCTCCCCATTGCCAGGAGCACCTCCCAGGCTGTGTCCTTTCACAGCTGCCCTTGGACTGTCCTGGTCACTGCTGGGGACACAGCCACAGTGCCACTGTGAAAGCCAACCCTAAACTACTCCCTCTTAAGAAGAATCCTTTCCTTCTCCTTGGCACTGCTTTAGGTTAGCCATCTATTCCATGTGGAAGTGTGTAGGGAGGAGAGAGGACATGCAAGAGGTTTGAGAGGACTGGGAGGTACCAGTTTGAGGAGGGTGAGAAAAGGGAGAGTTGTAGAAAGGAGAAGGGAGGAAGAGATTCCTCAAGAAACAGGGGACCAAAAGAGAGCAAGCCATGGCTGCTCCAGTGCAGATATCACCCCCATTGTTAAGTGAAAACTCTTGAGGATGGCCTCTAACAGTGAGATGTTTTTTCCACACATGAGACAACCTAGCTCTTTTGTCATAATTACAAAAATACAGTGCTTTTCCCAACCTCTTTGATGCCACCACACAACCCTCTCAACTGGAAGAAAAATTCCACCTCAGAAAATGACCCCAGCAGATTACCGGTACAGGGCCAGGTAATCCAGAAAAACTGTGATCATGGGAAGCATCTCCACTTTGTGATTTCATGTTTTATGCCTCCATTAAAAAAAAAAAAAAAGAAAAGGCATCAATACTTCCTTAAGAGGTTTCACTTGTAAAGAACAGAATGATAATGGAACAGCACTTCGAGCCCATCGGCACAGAAAAACACCTGAAAATGCAGCCAGACTCCTCCTTCAGAGGATGAGTAACAGGGCTGGGGGGGTTTCTGTGGGTGCACTACACAGGGTGAACACGTAGGTGTAACCCCCAGTCAGAACGGGGTGCCTCTCGTTTGCACAGCAAAAACGAGATGTGCTTTCTGAGTGCTCCAGGTGTTACACAACACAGGCACTGAACGGTTCTGCTTTAAAAATGCCCTGGAGTGAATTAATGCCCATAATCAACTCAAGCGTCTCTGTCTGTATCATGAATCATTAAAAACCTCATTTGCAGCCCCAAAAGCAACACTGTTCTTGAAATTAAGTAGAGCTCCCTCGCTACATACTTAAACGAGATAAAAGTGGCAGGGCTCTGGTTGATGGATGGCTCCCTTTTATCATCACCAGGAGTGACTGTTTTGCTTAGGAGAGAGTCTTTGATCTTACCTCCCATTTTTAAACGTGGTAGAAATAAGCAATCTCCCAAAGAAGACAGATTTCATGGACACTTCCTGGCTCACGGCGCAGCTTTCCATGTTCCATTTAATATTATCTTACTACATTTTCCAACAGTTTGGAGGTTACTTTAGTGCAATTACACTAATTCCAGGATCGAAATATGGCAGTCTGAGGGTTGCTAGTCAGGAGGTTGCAGAGGGGGAATTTCTGAAGCATTTATCAGTTTTCTCCTGTGTCCTAAGCAGAGTTTTGGGTTAGGTCTATATAGGACTTTGCTTGCCCAGAGATGAAAGGACCTGCCCTCTGCAGAATCCATGAAGTGATAAGATGTCATTTCCATATAAAACTGTGTGCATTAGATGACAGTCAGACATGAATCGCTTTTACAAGATTTTTGCAATGGAAGACAAGTAATTCACAGGAGTTTTAGAGACTTTATTTATGTATAAACAATTTAAACACTTTGCCATAAATTATCTTTGCCTGTCTCTAGTCTTTGCTTAGCAGCAAATTAAAATTAATATAAAAACTCAATGAACAATTCATACATGTATATTACAAAAAAGTTCTTGTACCAAAGTTCTTATTAGACTTTTTTCTTTTTTTTTTCTTTTTTCTTTTTTTAGTGGTGACTGTAATGTGATTGTCTCAGTTTCTCGACCAAACAAACACACTAATAATTTTTAAATCTGAAACAGTGATTGTGCCTTCTGGCTGATGTATGTACAGGGTGATCTGACGTGGTGCCCATTTGCAATAGTGTAACACAATGCCCACAGCTCTACTGGAACTGATACCAACAAACTACTGAATCTAAACAGACTACACCCTGTAACTGTGTTATACTGTCCACAATGGAAATCTTCAAAGACAAACAGAGTATGAAATTTATCTGTAGTGATTTATAGCCACCATTTTGAATGTAACTTTACACTCTGCCCTCTTTGAATAAGTTAAGCTTCAGGCCAGACAAGTGGAGGGTCAGAGTGCAAGTGTGGTTCTGTTACTTTTAAATATATTTTCCTTTCCTATTTCCAGTGTGCTCTCACTTGCATTCCATTTGTCCTCCAGTTGCTACACACAAATCACCCCAAAGTCATGTTTTAAATGCACCTGTATTTTGCTTTAAATGAAAACCTCTTGGATATTTATCAAACAAGCAGTCTGAATCATCTGTGTTTCATCAGCTGGTTAGTGAAAGTGGCCCACTTGGATTTCTTAGTTTGCTCACATGTGAATGGAGTGAGGTAATACAATACGAGGCCTTCTTTTTGTTTTTCTTTAGACCCAGAACAAGTGGGTAATATTTCAGGGGTACTTTTTAATTTGCACGGTTAAGAGTTTTCAGTCTGGCTTTAGTCCACTTCAGGATGTGGTTTTTAATCCTTTGAACAGTAGCATTTAACTCAAAAAATATGAGCTTTTTTGCCACTTACTATCCCAGAGTAGCTCAGCCTAGTGCCCCCATTTAGGTCTTCATCTCCTTAGGAGAGGAGATAACAGTTGTGACTACTGATTCATCCAGCAAAGGATGACAGCAGGTTAATTTGTTACCTCTTTCCCATTTCATTCTGTCTTAAAAACTGGATGTTGCTGCTACTGTCTGCTAGCTCTGGGTACTGCTCCACGGGCAGGACATAATATCCCTCGTACCCTTGCACCCTTCCCGTGTTCAGAAGCTGCTGCCTCTCTCCATCTGTCCACACACGGCTGCCCTCTCGGCCGTCTCTTGCCCTCTGCTGCTCCTTGGCCCACGCCGAGCCCAGCGCTCGCTGCCGCGCCTGCTCCAACACTCGCGCCTTCTCCTCGTCCAGCGTGTCGGGGCTCAGCCCATAGCGGATGTTCATCAGCAGCGTGGAGAACTGAAACTCAACGTTGGTGAACCTTCGAGTCCTGCCGCCGACCAGGAGCGTGGGCTGCGAGACGGTGATGTTGATGCCGCTGTCCAGGACCTTCCTCCCGCTGGTCATGGCGAGGGTGACGAGGTCACTGTCGGCTGAGCCAATCTTCACGAAGTAGTGGGTGTCCTTCCCCTCGATGCTGTAGTGCATTTTCTCCAGGTAGTGAGCGCTGTTCAGGACGGAGGCGATTTTCCTGCTGTCGTCCGTGGCTATGCTGGAGACACCAGTGGTCACCCGGCCCTCCTTCACGGCAAACATGATTCCTTTCCCGATGATGGGAGTGGTCGTGGCGAACCAGTGACCTGCTT
This sequence comes from Formicarius rufipectus, assembly GCA_013399695.1. Classification (NCBI taxonomy): domain Eukaryota; kingdom Metazoa; phylum Chordata; class Aves; order Passeriformes; family Formicariidae; genus Formicarius; species Formicarius rufipectus. The sequence continues at coordinate 1,826,179 of VXAU01003238.1, read as the reverse complement.
TTTCTCTAATACTGGCGTGCAATCTTTTAGATATGACCTGTCCCTCAAGAGCCATGAAAGCCTGGTTGTGTCTTTCTGTTGTCTGCTGCACTCCTGTAATTAGCTGGCGAAAGCAAAACAAAAGGGGGAAAAAAAACAAACAAAAAACAACAAACAAAACAAACACCAAAGAAGATACGGATCTCAACATACTCATTTCAGAGACGGATAATGATCTTTGCTTTGCTTTTTTAAAGGACAGCTATGCAGTGAAAAGTTCTGCTCTACAGGAAAGACCACCCTCCGCTACCCAGCCTTGTACATATTCTGTTCAGAATTGGATAAATGCTCATTCAGCAAATTATTTTGCCACCTGTAATACCAAATAAAATAGTTGTCATCAGCCTTCGTAACATGCATGTACCACACAATGCAATTCTGGCAAAGTACATAATACACAGTATAAGACCCAATTCTAGAGCAATTTTAATCAGAGCTGAAAACAAACAGAATCAATGGATTAAAAGGTGGCATTTCACTTCTGGACACTTCTGCCCAGAGATTTCAACAAGTATATATAACTAAAATGTTTGTGAACGTAAGCTTTTTTGGAAAATAGATTAAATTTTCAATTAAATTGCTCAAAAGCAATTCCTGAAGAGGGGATTTGGACTCTCAAATGACTTAGCATCCTGTCAAAGTGGTATGTTTATGTTCATATGATCATTTCTATTGCATTACTGCAAAGATGAAGTAAGTCTAGCAAAGACTAAGTTTGGAATTGGCCTGGTACTCTTCTTAAATTTATTAACTGGATTGTAATTCATTATAAAGGTCAAAAACATGTACCATGGTCCACCCTTAACCTGACAAGCAAGTACGAACACTGTACTGAAGTTAACTGGAATAGCAAATCAAAGCCTCTCACCAGGGAAATGGCAGAAAATGCTAAGAAATCTTCTTACAGTGAGAAGTAGAACCCTTTTTGACCAGTACAAGCACAACCCAAGTTTACTGCAACATGTATTACTAGGATGGTTTTACTAAAGGTACAAGAGATGATAAATTACCCTGACAAAATCTCCCTTTGCCATTGCTAATCAAGTTAATCGAGTTACAACTTGTTAATCAAGGAATAACTCAATAAAAGACAAACTAATGACATTGTAATTATGATAACAATGAAGGCAGGCAAGAAAGGCATTAGTATAAAGCTATACTCACTTCATTTTACACTGAATTAAATACCTGGCCTTCTGCTGTAACTACAGAGGAGCCAGCAATTCTATCTACACAGTGGGGCATATTTATCAAAACAAGTAACTTAATATTTCTGCCTACCTGTCCATTTTCACATGCTTGACTCTCAGACAGCTCGTAGGGCGGTGACACAAAGTACATTTTTGCTCTAGGGAAACCAGGAATAATGTTGCTAAGCTGAAATCCAAACATTACCAACCAGCTTTTGACATCTAAAAATCAAAAGAAAGCAGGCAAGTAAGAAACAAATCTGTGTAACAAAGAGAGGAAAGAAAAAGAAAGTATTAAGAAATCCATCCATGACATCCTTAATTTCAAGTAGCAACTGAAGTCACAATTACTATTACAATGTGGAACTTTGGAGAATTTTAGCCATCTATTGTGAACAGGCACAGAAAATACAGCTTTAAATTTACCCTAAATACTTCATCAGGGATATACCACCTCTGTCATTCTTTTTCCATTATAGCACATGGATTATCCAAGCATTTTATGGTATGCAATACTTGTTCCATCTCTGACACCTTCTGATGTGGCCACTGTGACCTATAACTGTCCTGTAAAATGGTATTTTATTAGGTTAGCACTTTGAAAACATCTGCAAAGTCCTTTGGGGAAATCCATGGCTTCTCTTCTATGTCCTAGTTCTATCAGCTGCCATCGGGTCTCAGGAGGCTCCATTAAAAGCAGTGAGAAGCTAGAGTTGTAAATCAGATGTCTAAATTTAGGCACCAAGAATATCCTTCCCATCCCTCCAGGGAAAGCAGGAGCTTCATGAGAGGGTTACAGCTCAGCTCTGAGGTGAGCTTTGCCAAGTTCCAGCTGTGGGTTTGACCAGAAAAACTGTCTTCATGTCTACCTGGAAAAGCTAAGGAACTAAATTAATAACAGTAATTCTCCCTCAGCAGGATTAAGAACTAATGATATATTTTAGTTATTCAAATGATCTTTTTAACAAAAAAGAGTCCATAATCCCGTTTTACATTTCTGTTTCCTGATTCATGACCATTTTTGCTTCCAAACCTTTCCTGTCTTTCCCAGTGCCCATCTCTCCTTGCTGGCCCACACTGGCTCCTGATGCTGCTACTGCAGCTTCTTCCTGTGAGCCGAGCTGTTGCAAAGTCTGTTTTCCCCAAAAGTCTTCTTTTTTAGCCATTCTGTCCCTAAAATAAGTAGTAAAATACTCTGCCTCTATGAAGGTGTCTATATCTATCTCCCATCACACTGCCCCCTGTATTTTTCCTGCACCTTTAGGCAGCACAGGGTTACTGCTCCTTTTAAGGTTTTAAACCTTAAAACCTTGTCAGGTTTAGTCCTGCATTTTATAGTTAAATGGTATTTCCCAAACAATTCACTTCAGCTGCCATAATTCCACAAACCCCAAAAGAGGGCCTACATACAAAGCAGTTCCTAAATTGCTTAGCTAATGTGCTTTGCAGCACTGCACTTGCTACAGGAATTCCTCTTCAGCAAAACCTGTGAATAAAGCAGTGTCAGGGGTTAACAGTAAGAATGAAGTGGGGGGAGATGTTTTGGTTTTTTTTTTTTTTGTTCTCTGTTTTGTTTTGTTTTTGTTTTTTAAACTATGACAACAAAGGTGTTAGCATCATCACTTCTTGTGCAAGATAATCTGTTTAGTCCACACAGCAACAAATATTTCAAGCACTGATGAAATATGTTTACTGACTACAAGGTGCATGTTGTCCCAAAATACATTTTATCTTTCTAGAGCTCCTTTAGAGGATGGATAAATTAAATGAATGCAATTTCAGAAGGTAGCAAAATGCAGTGAGATGATGCTGAAGATCGAAATCAAACAGTGGTAGATGAAAATAGGAATTTTATTGAATTTAAGACAATGGAATTTGATCCCAAGGTAATTTTGGTCACCAGTATTTTCACACTCTCAGATCCAAATCGCACTATCTCCAAATTTCAGAGTAGCTCCAGTAGAATCTGTGGTGTGCTACACCTATTAGGTCACAATGTATTAATGAAACTTGTTATGATTTTCTTTGAAGGAAATGCACTTTTCTCAAAATTCAAATTACTGCTAAAATTAAGATCACTCTTTTAAAAATTATATCACTGCTCTAATTACTGTATACTGCATATTCAATTCTGAAAAAAAGCTTTTCCTGAAGACATATTAATTACCTTTCCTTTTAGAAAGTGCCAGCAACTAGTTCAAGTACTGTATGATGTTGCTAAGTGAAAAATTATTCCTAATTAAGAAAGGGTTACAAGTTTTACCCAGTTCTAGCATATGTGATCAAAACTACTTTTGTTTCTCAGCTCTACACATTCCATAACATTTCTTAGTCTTTCAGGATGAAATAATTTAAAAAAACATCAAGGATTTTGTTTTAATGACTAAAGACTGTTTGCATATTAAAAGTTAAATGGTAAAAAGATGTTTAATTGAATCCATTCTGGATGTAATTCATAATGTGCCCATGGGCTCAGTCAGTAGTTAATTTTGAAAGTAGCCTTGAAAGGAAGAGATCTGAGAAGTTCTGGTTTGTGATTCTGAACCAACCTGCCAGTAATTCCTATAAGTGATTTCACTTTCCTTGATACAGAATTACGATGAACACATCTTCATATAGTACTAGTTCAATAGAAAGAGTACTAGGGTTGTGCTTAAATTTAATATTAATTTTATTATTTTTTTTCTCCCTTCATAATTCATCGTGGCTTCTCACTTAGTGCCCTTCATTCAGGGAAGAGCAGTACCAAAGGATCAGAATTAGCCAGCCCTTTTAACAGAACAAAAAGTAAAAGGGCCTACACTTGATGGGAGAATTCAACACAGGTTAGTAAGGAGAAGTCAGATTTTTTCCTCAGATCAGTTTCCAAACTATAGTGTTATTTAATATAAATGTGATGAAGTCTCACCTGTTACATAATTCTTTAGATCCAGTTCATTGCTGAGAGGGTTGTTACTCTTGAACATGTACAGATTGAAAGGAGCGGGTTCTTTGCCAATTTTTTTCCACATGGTGTAATCAGGAGATGTCCAGCGTCCAGCCAGGACATCATAGTCCCTTTGGGTAAAGTGCACAAGTTTGGTTAAAGGATCATACAGCCCTCCATGGAACCCAATGACCAGCTGGAAATCTGGGTTAGAGTCGTAGTAGATCTCCCCGTAGGCCGTGTACTGAAGCTGTTTGATCATGAGGCCGTTGATGCTGAACACGGCCAACGGAGTGCCCGTGTTATCAGAGGCCACATAATACTCTTCCCCGCTGCTACTCTCCATCGCAAAGAGGTGGCCTTGCAGGTCGTAGTACAGAGAGGTGATTTCAGAATTGGAATGATTGTAGACATGAGTTACCCTTGTTGGATTGTGAAGATCAGCGTAGAAGTACTGCAGGTGATGCCCCAGGTTGGTCTTACAGGAAGCCCTTCGGCCCAGCCCATCGTAGCGGTACTGAACACTCCACCCATTGGCTTTGTTGTAGGCTCTTGTCAGGAGTCCTTTGGAGTTGTACTCGAACACATCAGCGCCCCTCTGCCACAGGAACCCGTCATCATCAATCTTGTAGGGGACATCGCCCAAGCGTGTGATCCTGTCCCTCAGGTCGTAGCGCAGCGGCATCAGCCGCACACTGTTCCCGGGATTCAGGAGGTGCAGATTTCCATTCAGGTCGTAGCTGTAGCGCCATGTGGGCCTGTCGTTTACTGCCACGCTTTGCAGTTGCCCATCTCCATCATAGTCATAGGTGTACTTGGTGGTGTTGGCATAGGGACCGAGTTTCAGCTCCCTCTTGGTCACCCTTCCCATGCTGTCATACTGCACAGTCATCCAGTACATCAGGGAGCGGAACATTTCATACTGAACCTCTTTAATCCGTCCATGGGTATCAAAGTGCTTACTCAGTGTCATAACTGCTGTGGTGATAATTTGATTTATATCATAATAAATAACTCCAAATTTGCCAAAGTGCTCTACTTTGCCAGAAATCTCATCGTAACGGTAAAGGTCAACTGGGAGAGGTGTCTCACTTATTATGGGTTTGATGCTTGCGATCCGAAAGCTGTTATCGTGATATGTATAATCAAATCTTGCATTGACCATGCCTTCTTCAGAGAACCTGTAGATTTGCTTGTCAACGAGAGGACCAATTTTCCGATAGCGAATTGTACAGGAAAACCCCCCACTTTGCAGATTCACCATTTTTAGGACACCGGTAGTTTCATCATATCCAAAAGTCACCGCAGTGCTGTCATAAACAATTTCAGATAATTTGGACAGCTTGCCATACTTGTAGAAGACTTGCCGGCCGGTGCCTAAAAACGATGTTTTCAAAATCCTCCCATCATCGCTGTAATCAAAAATCACGGATGCGTTGCTTTCCGGAGGGTTATAGATATTCCTGATGTAGCCAACCGAGGTGTGAGTGGACATGCTGTGCCGGGCCACGCTGGGCATGGTCACAGCGTGGAGGCGGTCGGAGGAGTCGTACTCAAAGATGTACTGGCGCTGGCTCTGGAGCAGCAATACCATGGACTAGAGGGAAAACAAGAATAAACAGTTACCAGCTTTTTCAGCATGTGGCCTGTGGGAGGGCACTGCAGAGAAGTTTACTGAGGAGGCACTAATGTTAAATGAGCACAAAGAGAATCAGATACATTAGTTAGGGGCACGGAGCCGCTCAGGGATATTGTCAGATTGCCAGATGAGAGGATCTGCTCCTTGGAAATCAATATGCTGACGCTCCAGAGAAAGTGTAGGGTAGCAACCTGTGAGCTACCCTCCCTGCAGGAGGACTTTTTTTTTTCCTTCTTTTTTTTTTTTTTCCTCCTGAGGGATGCAGAGGAGTTAGATAAATGACTTGATTTATCTTTCTGCCAGCAGTTGTAATTCACAACTGTTACTGTGAAATATGTGAGAAAGCAGAGAACATCAGCTCTGCTTTGCTTAGAACAACATGAAGGGAAAGGGAAAACAATATGCAATTTTGCAGCATTTAAGACAATTTTATGACTGAAGCGTCTTAATTAGGCTAAGTAAAAAGGCATTACCATACTTTCATTTAATAAGTAATGATTAAAGATGAATTACCTGTTTCTACATGAACCTTTTGTCAGGTTTACTCATGCATTTTTGGGCTTAATTAAGCACAATTCATTGTGTTGGTTTATGTCCGTCTATGGCAGCCTCACCGCCGTCAGGAAAATATCAAAAGACACAAACCACGAACAAAGTATGGAAAAATTAGTCCAATTCAGCAGACTAATTGGCAAAATAAGGCATTTTGAGACCAGGGATTCTCAACACACCAAATTTGAGAGAGTTTGTACACGCGTTGCGCGTACAGCTTAAAATGAAGCCACGCAGTACTCTGCGTGCTTGCAGCTGGTGCCAGAAGGTACCACAGCATCACCTACGTTCTCGAGGTAGGTGTAGCTCCACACTTTGCCATCGGCAAACATGCGGGACACGATCCTGCCCTGCTTGTCGACGTCGGTCCTCTCGCTCATGGCACCGCGCTGGAGCCCGGCCAGGCGCCCGCTGGGGAAGTAGGACACGTTGACAGCGGCCAGGCCACTGCTGGGCAGCCACAGGAAGGGCCGGCCCAGCTGGTCGTAGATGATGCGCAGTGTGAATTTGCGGTGGTCATCGTAGATCTTCTCCGTGCGGATGTTGCGGTCGTAGTCGATGGACAGCAAGTTGCGCCCGTGCACCTGGTGAAGGGAGGGAGAGGGAGAGGGGGCTGCACTCAGGGCGTGGTGGGCACGCCATCCCCCTGCATTTACAGCATGCATGGCAGAGAAATCCATTCTCAAAAGGGTAGGACGTCTTCCCGATACCTGGCTTTTGCTTTCTACTTCTCAGTGTATTCAAATAGGTGATTTTGAGTGTTTCCCTGCAACATGGGAGATGATATCCTAGAGGGAAAGGCTTCCCTTATGGTCAGAACAGGCAGACAGTTTGCACACTTAGGTCTTAAAAGTGCAGAGAAATTCATTATTTTGCGAGGAAGTAATTTTTCTACTTCTGCCATCAATAGTTCTTTACCCTTTTTTCCTACAGTCACTCTAAGAACAATAGAAGAAATTATAATTTTGTGTCTTCATTGAGGTTTAGCCACTTGGCTTCTGTAATTCCAACACCCTGCTGAGAATTCATTCATTTATTGTTTTCTTCATTTACTTTCCAAACATTCAATAGATCATTCAGCAACCCAATCACTTGGGATGGGTTTTGTTTCTTCTGTTTAAAAATCCTGATCTAACAGGCTGGGAAAGATGGACTTCTAGTGTTGAAAAACAAAAATGCCAAATAATTATGTTTAATATTTAAATATTTTTTTTTTAATTTGTTATGATTTTCATTCCAAGTGCAGCATGAAGTGTTCAGTGCCAGATTAATTCTTTTTTTTTTAAGTATAAGAGCCAAACAAGCAAAGGAGAATAAGAATGCTAAATGGAGAGGCTTCTACTGAGAATGCTGAAATGAGAGACACATAAATACATTCACTGGCGGCTAAACCATAGAATTCAGGCTAATGCTGTAATCTGATAAAGCTTCTTAAGTAATTTAATTGTAGATGCATCATTAATAAAGTAGAAGTCTTTAAATTAGATACAACTTGAGAGCAATGACTACTTAAAAAGTATTCATCAATTTCTGGGAATTTGTTCTTCAGTTTTTATTTTACAGTGGCTTTGATTAAGCAACATTTTCTCTCACCCAAAAAATTAAACTGCACATCAAACAATATGTAAATTAACCCTGAGCCTTTCTTAAGGACATAAAAGTTATTCTGAGATAGATTCACTGGCGAGGGTAAACTCAATTCCCACCCCAACCAACTCCATAGGAAATCAGTTATACAGAAAGCATATTTAAAATTAATACAATTTTTGTGTTTGTAAAGAAATAATTATTTCAAATTATCGCTCATTATCCTAATTTTTTCCATTAATACAATTTATCTCTTTAACAGTTTGCATTTCCTCGGTGGGCAATTACTAGGAAAAAAAGCTCTCTTCTGTAGGTTTTCCCAAAGGTTATCCCAGCAACTTCTCCTATGATTCAAAGAAAAGATACGATATTTTCCTTAAAACACCTTGGGGCAAAATAAATCAGATTCTGCTCTCCCACTGTAATGAAAGCAAAGCCAGGGAAGGCAAACTCAACATCAGTACTTTCTTAACTGGTTACTCTTGTTTTGTAGGATCAATCCTGATGACAGAGACATAATAAACCCTTTCCATAAGCAGCAGAAGAGGGTTTTCACTCCTCAAAAGCATTTGGCTATAGAATGAGAGGGTTAGTATATGACTGACAGATCACAGTTTCTAAAGGATGGACAGGTTTTCTAAAAGAAAAGGAAAAGAAGGTGTTTCGGAAAGATTATGCACTGAATTTTAGGGTTTGGAGTTTTGTTTACTTCTGGTTTGGACTTTTTTTTGTAATTTTTGAAGACTGATAAAGCAGTTGGGATTTCTGGGGTTCCTTCCCTCCATTACAGTAACTGCAACCATAATCTGCATGTAGGAAACTCTGATTCAGGTACCCTCCCTTTTCTCAAGAATACTTTAACCATTACTAGGATTTTTGCCACAGAAAATAAAATTAGTAGGGCTGGCTTTTTAAAAATGATTACCCAGACAAGAGCTGTGTACACACATGCAAACATCATTTGGAGATGCACACACAAGTATCACCTGCTTGGATGATCCACTAACTTCATTTGCATTTGCAAAATGAGTCAAACCAGAGAGTGTAATTGCAGTATCATATTAATTATACAGAAACCCAAACTGGCTAACTCCCACTCTTCCTGGGAACAGCAATAACAGTTACAATTATCATGACTGCAGATTACCTGACAAGCCCTTTCTCTTTTGTGCACAACCCACATGCACATCTGGATTTCCCTCAGCTGCTGCTGAGGTGGCTGTGGGGATGTGCCCTTTGTGCCCTGGAAAGGTCTGGCCACAAAAATCACTTACATGATGCTGCACCACAACAAGAGCTCTCCAGAAGGGACTCTTATCACGACTTTATCTGAAGCTACCACAAGACTCTGAGGGTGTGGTGCATGAAACAGCAGCAGCAGCAGTGAGGGGGAGAAGATGAAGGTGAAGTGCAGGTCTTGCCTTCTCAGGTCAGTGCAGTCTGCCAGGCGTGTGTGCAGAGGGTGACACGCACAGCTGGGATGTGGGGAGCAGCACTACGTGAGGACTCACAGAACCATCCACTTCTCTGGGTTGGGAGAGACCTTTAAAGAACACCCACTACACCGCCCCTGCAGTGAGCAGGGACGTCTTCAGCTGGAACAGGCTGTGCAGAGTCCAACCTGACCTTCAGTGTTTCCAGGGATGGGCCATCTACCTCCTCTCTGGGCAACCTGTTGCCAGTGCCTCACCACCTTCACCAAAATACATTTCTTCCTTATAACTAGTCTAAATCTACCCTCTCTTAGTTTAAAACCACCAGCCCCTTTCCTATCACAACAGACCTTGCTAAAATCTGTCCCCATCTTTCTTAGGAGCCCTCTTTCAGTACTGGAGAACAGGGGAATGTGCTCCACCAACTACTCCTGACAGTACCAAGAGGTGAAATACTCACCTCAGAGGTGAATCCCACAGAATGACCACCCCTATTCTGAACTAGGGATCCAGGAGATGGCCCCACATGCTCCCTCACCTCTGCAGGTGAGGGAGGTATCACTGCGTGCCACAGCTGGCCCTGCCTTCCACCTGCTCCCCTCAACCTTCCAACATGCTTGCTCTGTTTCGTTCACTAAACAATTTATAAAGATGAATTAGAATAAATGAGATGCAAATAAATTCCGTGCTTTCTCCCTCATTTTCAAATTTCATTTTCGGTCCACTCAACCTGTGATAATCTCATAGTGATTTTCATTTAAAAGAGCTAAATGGATATGTGATTATTGTTACAGGAACTAACACCAGACAATTAAATTTTGAGGTGTTGCTAGATAAAGCATTGTTTTGATTTGCATAAACACGATGCAAGAAAATCTATCTCAGGCAAGGTTTCAGCTATAAGATGTGTTTAACTTCAGCTAATTACCACAAGTACTTCTATTACATTTTTAGTATTGAGAGTTAGGATTACAGCAATTTCATTTCAGGGTCCTATTTATTTTTAGTTTGAACACCCAGTCCAAATGCAGAGCTGATCTATTTTCCACTTATAATCAACTGCTGCAGGTCAACACATCAAAAATCAATTACACAGCCATGAAATTTAGTCATTAAGGATTAGCTGCTAATCTCATTCATTTTTTTGTCTAACCTTCCCCCTCTCCCTGATAAGTACGTTGTGAGCATTTGTGGGAATAAGGAAAGAGTTGTTAACACTGGGAATTAGATGTTAAGCAGTAAGAAAATATCAAAATTTAACATCCAAGTAATTTATTTTTTTTGTAAATTACCACATAATTGTTTACATGTTGCATTTAATATATCATCTTGAACATACAGAGCTGTATCTCATGTTCAGTGATGTTGAAAGAATTACTAAAAGAATGAGGACTTGATTGGCACTACATTTGTTTTCTCAAGGCCCTTCCAAAACTACACATACTGCAGCAGGCAGTGAAAGTTTAGATACTGAAGGGGGAGAAAACCAGGCCAGCTAAACACAGAATAGGATTAATCCAGCAGCAGCAGATCTTTGATTTGGCAGGGGATGGATTATACGACCTGAGTGTCTTTCTTATCCTACGCTTATGACTTTGTAATTATAGCAATTATTTTCCAGTCGTGCCATTTGGGAGAGGGAATAAACACAACACGCCTGTCTCAGTGAGTCTGTAAGGGACTTTACAGCAGCAGAATGCAACTGCTCGAGCTGCAGTTGTGTTTGCTCCACAGCACCAACTGCTTATAAATGCTGAACACTCAGAGTCTCATCTCCCACCTTACGCAGGGGGGACCTCTTCGCTCTCTGCAACTCCCTGAGAGGAGGCGGCAAGTTGAGGGTCAGCCTCTTCTGCCAAGTTTCAAGTGAAAGGATGAGAGGCAATGGCCTTAAGGTGCATAATGGGAGGTTCAGATTAGATATTTTAAAAACCTTTTTCACTGAAAGAGTGGTCAAGCATTGGAATAAATTGCCCAGGGAGGTGGTGAAGTCACCATCTCTGGAAGTGTTCTAAGAAACACATGGATATGGCACTTGGGGATGTAGTTACAGGGGTGCTCAGCAGTTGGGACTAGATGATTGTGAAAGTCTCTTCCAACCTGGTTGATTCTATGTTTCTGTGATATTTTGGGTATTTTTACTGATCTATTTAGGCATACTTTTAGTAGCAAACCTTCTATAGAGAGCTGATTGCAGCAGGTGGTCCCACTCAGCTAATGGACCTCTCAAACAGAGCAAAGCATGTCACACCAAAGACAATCCCACTACTGTACATCATTAACAAGTAAAAATAGGTAAGGAATGTCCATCAAAACACAAAATTAATTTTCTGCCCAAAGAGGAAAATATCATTATTGTAAACAACAGTTTCTACTTACCCTGAGCTTTCTTCCAAACACAGTCACTTTGCCTTTAATCTGTTCCTTCCTCAGACGCCATTCAATTGAGTTTAAACCATTTTCCATTGGCAGAGAAATATTACATCGTCCTATGGTGGGAGTCACAGTCCCAGCCAGGACATGAGGTTCGCTGTGAAAGCTAATGGTCATGCCATTGGCATACATCACTCTCAAAGTACCATTATTACAGAGCTGGTAGCTGTTCCTCACTTGATCTACAGCAATAATGAAAAGAAAATAATTTAGCTACTCCAGTCATAAAGAAAACATATAGCTTAATTTGATTGGTTTTTTATTGCACTCCTGTTGATGTTAAATGAAGTCAGCCTGCAATTACCATTTACGTGGTACTATGGTGGAAATTACAGATGTTACTGATTCATGTAAAGAACAGTAGTGTAACAGTGAGCCTGCAGAGAGAATCTGTGTTTATTTCATTATGTTTTCCCTTCAGTCTTAATTGTGAATCAAAATGCACAGTGATATGTGTTCACCACGTAATTTATTTCTGATATGAACAAGAACTCCTGAAAACTGAGCTGCTGGGTAAACAACAAACCATTAAACTCCAGAACAAAAGAAAACAAGATTGCTGGACTCTTTAGAAGTTGGAAGAAGTAAGCACCGCTTCTTTTTCCTTCCCTCTGTTTAAAAACTGTCTCCAGGCTTTGTACAGAATTACAGTTTGGCTTTAAATCCTCGAGGTGTGAGGCTCCAGCAGTGCAAGCTGGCAGCCAGAGTCCTTCACTCGCCTGCCTTCCTGCCTCCTCAGCAGAACCACACTGGCCAGATGTGCACACCTGGCTCTGGGCTGTCAGAGAAGAGTTACAGAAATACTCCTGTGCTTCTAAGGCTGTGTGGTTCTCCAGCTGTTTGACACAGCCAAGTCCATTCTGAGCCAGGGTGGAGCACTACAATGTGCAGCTGTCAGCAAAGCATCAATATTTGCCTGACAGAAGGACAGCATCTACGTAATTATTCATCTGCTATAAGAGAAATAAACTCTTTGTAACCAGACCTGTCATGGTATAAGAGTCTATAAATGCTGACATTTATGTCAGGAGGAGACTATTGTTTGATGATGATATTCTCATTCTGGTGGCATCTTAATTAAAAAGCCCCATCACTCACCAAATTCCTTTCAGTCTATCTTTGATTACTGACTGGTTTTGCTCCATCAGTACAATGCCTGGGTGGTGCTGGAAAGCTCCACACAAACACTGAGCCCCTGTGCTGCTGAGCCTTCCTGCCACACTTGAACTGTAACGCTGTTCTCAGAACTGACCATCCCTGCCCTGATTGTTCTGCACTGCAGTTAATGGCAGGGTACAAATTTGGAAGACTTCATCTCTCATAGCAGGAGATCCACCAGAAGATCTCCTCCCAGGCAGGATCCAGCAGTCAGGCTGCATCTCTGTGGCACTACAGAGCCAATTTTCCAATGAAGAAAAGAGAAATATATGAGTGGGTGAAGTGACCCTGACCCAAGAGGCAGTTTGGCAGGACTAACTTTCCTCAGCAGACAGTGACCATACACCCTTGGCACAAAGCACAACTGTGACATGTCTCTTACCTGTCATTTTAGGATTAAGCTTTACTGGAGATTTTCTTGCAAACCTTACACAACTTCCCCCCTGGCTCATGAGTGTACTAATGACACAGCTGTTTGTCTCAAGCTCTGTGTGTGGTGAGGAGGTGTGCTGAGAAGTGTGCTTTGGTACCTTGAACAACTGTATAGGAAGCCTCCACAGAGGAGAGATTTGTGATGACCGTGACATCGTCATCCCGATTAGAATTCTCAATGTCGATGGTAATAGACTTCTCCATCTCTCGATGAAGGCTAGTTACCACTCCAGTGGGACGTGTTACATTGGTCAGACGCCCTTCATGATCATAGCTAATAGAAAAGTTAGTGAGAGCAAAAAAGCATGAGGATATATGTTCATTTCAACACCCAATGTATTTACTAATAATGCACCACACTTGTGCAAAAAAAACCCCAAAAAACCAAAAAAAAAATCCCAAAAAACAAAACCCAGAATGAAACAGTTTCAAGAACATCCTGGCCATAGCTATTTCTCTGTTCTTGAAAGAGGCTATAATGATAATATATTTTTAGAGATACTGATCTCAACTACATGGGTGCAAATCTGTATTTTAAATTATGACATTAAATTATTATGAAATTATTATGAATATACAAAGTGATATTTGGCTCAAACAGTTATAATTAGTAAATTAAGCTGCATTTTAATAGTTTCATTTCAGTCTGAGGAAGTGGACTTCTGGTGGACACTACAATATAGAATTGTATACACTGCATATTTGCAATTGAATACTTAGTGGAAACTAAGTATGGTCTTTAAATGACATATTTAGGAGTAAACTTGGCATAAAAGATCAAAAAAGACATCAGCTTGAGAACATAATACTTTCATTTCCATCTTATCTGTGGTATTGAACTGCATTTTGGGGTCAGTATTTTGGCTCACAAAGATGAAAGATGCAAAGCACAGGATAGGTTGGAGTTGCACAAAGGGCAGCAGTCAGCACTCAGAATAGACCTTAGAAGATGAGTTAAGTGCTCCAGAGGCATAAAGATTTAAAAAAAAAATAAAATGGGCTGCTCTCCATGAGTTTATTGAGTTTAATTTATTTAGAAGTATAAAGCCTGAGGAGGGGGAAAAGAAGGAATGCTGCTGGAAATCAAATCATACCATTTCTCCCTCTCCTCTAGTATGCTCTATTTGTCTGCATACATAAGCTAAAGAAGCAATCCCTTGGATCTTAAGGGCAAGAAATGGGGACCTGAAACAAAATCAGCATTCCAGTCTGCCAGTCTGCTTGCTGCAGTTCTCTACTGGTGCAAGAGTCTCTCACCCAGCCACTACCAGAGCGCACAGACAGGCAAGAAAAAACGTCCTGTGTAGATAAAGGGAAAAGTTTAGGTAGAGATTGAAACCAACTGCTCATCCTTGGAACGCAGAAACCCAGGGAGCCTGGAAGAGAACTGGTAAATCCATTGCACTGCCTGAGAGTAACAGAGGAGAAGAGGAGCACGTTTAGTACCATGGAGCTCGCTCACTTCTTTGTACGTCATGGTCAGCTGGAAAGATGAAAAAGAATCAGTGCTTTCAACATGGCTTTACAATGAAATCATTCTGAAACCTCCAACCATGCCACCTGAGCTGGACAGCACATCTCCAAAATTAACACACAGATAGGCTCCTCAGTTATTACAAATAAAAAATTTGACTTTCAGATCCACTGCAAATGGTTGCACCCATTCAACTGAATATTGGGGAGGAAGGAAAAAAAAAAAATCACCTGTGGAGCAACAAGCCTTACCAGAACCAATGAAGTATTAGGCAAAGAAGGAAACCAATAAAACAAAGCAGCATGCGACCTAAAAGGGACCAATAATACATTGTGTTCATTTAAGCAGTTCAGGATCAAAGAGATTAAGCAGCATGATTTTTCTCAACAAAAATCAGATGTTTCTCTCCATATATACATATATATATATATATTTATCATATCACCAAGATACTGGATAAAAGAGAGAACCTATGAAAGGGGATTTCATGAAGTCTTTATAAAGGTCTTCAGAAAAAAAATATTGAAAAGTACTCAAAAATTAGAGATGAGGGAAGAACTTGATCCAGCCAAGCATCTATCTAAATGGAACCAAGGAAAAAGTATAAAAAAAATGAACAGTTTCAAAAATCTCACAGGTTAATAATGAGAGATGCTCCCTAGGAGTCTATATGTAGTATGTTCAGGGATGAGCAGAATGAGGAATGACTTCCATGTCAAATATTACAGGAGAGACAATGTGACTCTGACGTTGTTCAAGACACACTGGCCAAGTCTAGGAGTAGCTTCAGCATGACTGCAGTGCTTGGTGAACTTTCAGAAGAATGGCTGGTGAAATTCCCCATCAGCAAATATATTTTAGGCAATGCAAATGAGACATTAATTTAAACTCTTCGTTCGCATTGCTGGGTTTTTAATTAACCTAGGAAAAATTCCTGGGGATTGCTGTGGGTTACTCACTGGAAATCTCTGTTCAAAGTGCAAGGGCAGTTGAAAAAGTAAATAGGGATGTGAATGTACAGAGACTGAAACAGAAAAATTAAAATATTCCAGTGCTGTTTCAAGAAATCAGGGGTTTGCCCCTGCCATGGGGCATGTTTCCCAGTGCTGATCACAGTTTTGAAACCAGCAACAGCAGAGATTAAAAGGGTTTATAAGCAAGTGATGGACACAATACATAAAAAAGTACTCCCCATGAAGATCTGTAGAACATTTAGTTTACGAGCTAGATATACAAAATATTCACTGCCTAAATGATATATACAGACTGTGATACCAATACATAGAAAAGGCATTTCTACTTTGTCCATTGCATGAATAAAATCCTATTAGAAATACCTTAAAGGTAACAAAAAAAAATAAATTAATAAACCAGAAGCCTTTTATGTACTACAAAATGTAACTGACATATTCCTGAGGGTTGCTTTTTTGTTTGGTTGGGTTTTTTAAAATTTTTAATTTATGTACTATGTGAGAGAAAGCACTCAGTAGAATACAACAGCCAGACATCTGAATAGTAAGAATAAACTATGCGGCTATTAAATAGTTAGATTCCTTTCTTCTTCATGTCATGAACCTGGGTCTAATGAAGTGAAAAAGAAAATTTGCAATGGAAAACATACTAATTGACCTGGAACTTTTTCGTCTCTTCTTCAGAAGCAGCCACTACCTCTCACAGGCTCTGACACAGGCTGAGGTAACCACATTTGATAAGGCAACTTTTGTATCTTCAAATGAGGTGGGCTCTGGGTACACTGAAGTCCCTGAGCTTTGGTTACTGATTTCAGTTAGAGCCACGTTTCATCACAAGTTTTTCTACTCATAAAATTACAAGGGGACACAACCTTTCTTTAATGTTGGTAATCTTAAAAAACAACAGCATCTCCTCGTGCCCACTGCTAACTCACCAACACATTGCTAACTGCAACCAAATGTCCTCAGAAGGCAAAGGTTTCCCAGGACAGCTCTGGGTGACACCAGGGCAGGCCCAGAGCTGTTGGCTGATTCTGCCAGCCCAGGAGCTCTGAGCCTTGCAGAGCCATCCCAGGGTGCTGGGCCACCCAACACACCCATGGGACACAGCTGAGCACTTGTCACCTTCTCAGGCAGCTACTAGCACCTGACCTCTGCATCCCCCCAGCAAGCCTATGACAGTGAGAAGGCTGCCTTCCCATGCCCAGGATTATGGCACCTCTACACCTTAGGCAGTTTTTATTTCCAGCATCCTGATCTCTGAGGCTGAGGTGTGTGCTGCTCAACAGCAGCAGCCAGGACTGAGCCACATCCAGCTGTGCAGAAAGGAGGAACTGCAGCCTTTGCCTTATCACAGAGCTGGACAAGGCACAGCCCCACATACATTTACAGACACCCCCATTTTTGCTTGCCCTTATAAAAACCTGACTCGAGAAGAAAACTGCAGCACTCTCATAGGATGCTCTCTGGACCCAGTGGAATACCACTGGGAACAGCTTCAAAGATCTGTGCTTCATGCCCAAACCAAGCTTAAATTACCTCATGTGAGCCTGCTGGTAGCTGTTCTATTATTGAAGAGCCTTGGCTGTTCCTCCTGCAAATGAGCTGCCTGCACACACACAGGTGCTATCTATAGAATACACATATGGAGTGTGTATGCACACACAAAACCAGCTCGTGTCTGCATTTCCCTGCATAGGCAGATGCACACCTAGATGAACTGCACAAATTTAATTCTGAGAGCGTTTCCAGGCTAAAGTTTCAGATAAATGAAAGGAAGAGACCCAATAGGATAGCACAGCACTTCAACATCTGGTTGATAAAAATGCATGGAAATAAATTTTTCATAAGAACTTTAGTTCATGTAGTATTTTACTACTTAGAACACTTTTGTTCTTTTCTAGTTCTGCTTCCATATTAACAATTTTGGGTGCTGATTATGTATGTATGAATGCATGAATGTAATGGCACAGAAAGCTATTTTGTTGTCCTTATAAACTCTCATTAGCTAAATTTTTCTTTCATCTTCAATTGATATTAACTTATAGCTATGAAAATAAATTGCAGAATGAAGAATACAGAATTTTCCCTTAGGAGCTGCTTTGAAGAACAAACAGAAACCAGTATGGGGTAACTGTGGACTGTGACTTCTTAGCTTTGTAAATTTGATTTAAATAATGTCTGTACTGTCCTCTGACCTCTGGGCTCTGTGCTTATGAGAATGTATGTACAAATCTGGGAGAAAGTAAGTTATTTCTGCTGCTTCATCAAAGTTACTAATTATCTAAGACAGTACCTCAGGCTGTACTATTTAGATCTAAATATGGTACTTAACTTCCACTGACCTGAGGCAAAGGTTGCACATCTTTTCTTATTTAACCTTGGAAAAAAATGTGCAGCATTATATACACATTAAATGATATTTTTAGCTGATCTCAGTAAGACATCAAAGCCCCTACACTCCATATTTCTTTAGGACTCATGATACAATTTTTCTAATGAATCTTGCTAACTTACTACTTGGTGTGATTCTCAGACTCAAAGTTGTACCAGTTTTGTGAGTGGTAACTTTCTGATGACCTTTTTTAAGGTTTCATTAATTTTCATGTGGTGTTTTAAATTACTTCACTATTTAGTTTTCTACAATTACTGGTGTTATGAGAAATAACTAATTAATGTGACTGAATCTTGAGCTACCTATCGAGGAGAAACAACAGAAAAACCTGCCTAGAAGGGCATCCACATCTCAACAGCAGTAATATGAAATTTTATTCTCTCTAGTCCAGTGAGCTCTCACTTGAGCTTGTAATCAGCAGGTAACACTTTGATGTGGTCACATAACCGGACTGTTGCACCAAATTTGTGGTAAAGAAATAACATTTGCAAAATATTAGGGAAGAAAGCCACTCCAGGTCTGCCAGCCCAGCCCAGAGGAGGAATGAGTGGTTTGGTGTGCAGGGCCCCACGAGAGGGCACTGCTTTCCTTCGTACGGGAACCAAAGGCAGCGTGGACAAAGCACTGATGTGCTGAGCTGATGGAGAGATATTCTGAGCAGACTGAATACAGTTCTTTTTATTCCTGCGTTACTTGTTTTATCTCTAAACAGAGAGAGAGTGGTGGCCAAGCTGAATGCATTAATAAACCAAAAGAGGTGTATGTCATTTCTAGTCTGTAACCTTGAAAATAAGACTGCCATTTAAAATGAAATACAAAGACCTATGCATGTTTTCTACTCACTAATTTGAGCAATGATATTCATTAAGCATTAATTAAATATTTAAAAAAGTACATGGCATCAGACTTGCCATACTGAAAAGTTAAATACATTTTTTCAGTGATCATTTAGCTTCTATTTTTAGAATTGTTGTGATGAAAAAAATGTCAGTAAGGCTACTAAGATAAATATTAATAAAAATCTGACTAGTTTGTCTAGATTTTTAATATACTTTTGAACTTCAACTCTTCAGACGAATTTCATTTATAGAGGAGGTTCTGTCTGTTTAATCTATACACTTATGAACACCAGTGTGCTTTTGGGTTATCTACAAATTATGGAAGTTACGCCAGGGGTCTGACAGATAGCTGGGGATCTAATTTCCTCACTTGTCTCAAGAATGAACAATCAGTGAAGTTAATCAACATTTTAACAACCATGAGTAATATATGAGTCTGAACAGAAAGACAGATAATTTGAGTTCCCAAAGAAGCTGCAGCATGAGGGTTCCTAGAGAGAGGCAGCTCAGGGGGAGCTGCAGTGCAGGGGCTGCTCTGGCTGTGCACTACCGGAGCCGTGGGGACAACTAAGAGCAGGTTAACTAACATGGGGCTCTGGACGTGGCACACAGTCCTACGTGCTGGAGCTGGATAAGCTGCCCTGACCCCAAACCATGGGCAGGGATTTAGGTGGATCAGGACCCACCCAAAGGACCCGGCACAACTGATGCAATCAAGAAGCCACTTAACCATTTCCAGCATCAAACTGGAGGTGCAACGGCCTTATTCAGTACCAGCGAAAAAAACCTACAACAAATTTCAGTAGGGTCAGTTCAGGGGCCTACTCGCTACCATTTGAAAAATAAATGTACGCTTAATATATCCAAAAACATTCTTACTCATAAAATGTTGTCCATCCTGTTTCATCACTCTTCGTTGCTAAGAGACCACTGTTTCCGTTATATGTCATTAATCCGAGCTCCAGGGTCTGTGTTGAGACTAGCTTGAGTCCACCATTAGTGCCAACAGCCAGGGTGACAATCTGATTGTCCGGCATCAGCAAGTGGCGGGGCATCCCACTGGCGTCCCGACGCACCTTCAGGGAGTTGCCGTTGTTGTCCATCACCTCCGTGACATCGTTATCGCTGCTATAGGTGAAATTGTACAAGTACTCCCCGGTAACAAGGCTGACAGTGTACTGGTGAATCCCATCAGCATTGAAGACATACAGCTCCTGTTCTCCTGGAGATGCAGCTTCATATTGGTTAAAGGAATTAAGAATGGGCCTGTTTTTACTGACAGCCCTAATGCGGATATTTCCAAGATCAGCTATGTAGATGGTACCATCTGGGGCCACAGCTAAGGAAGATGGTGAATTTAAGATGGCATCAGTGGCATACCCATCATCCCCAGCATAGCAATTACAGTTGACATCATTTTTGCAATCGCAGTCTGAAGCTGCCCCTGCAAGAAGGCATATTTCTCCATTGGTAGTTACCTGGCGTAGCCGATTAATTTTTTTTTCATCTGTCTCACTGATGTAAAGAACTCCTGTGTGTGAGATGGCAATGGCACTGGCTGATTCAAGTGCAGAATGAATAGCCAGTTTGCTAAGAGAGTAGTCTATACCAGGAACCTGGCAGTGCATGGGGCGTCCAGCAATAATGCTAACTTGATGGTTTTCTGTGATCCGTAAAATAACATTGTTCTCTAGGACATAAAGGGAGTTGTCCATGGGATTGACAGCGAGATCAGTAGGCCACTCCAGCCGTACCTATGAGTTGCACAAATTATTACTGTAAAACTCGTAACTGCAAAGTACACTTCTAGTGTTTAAAATTCCATGTGTAACAACAGCAAATTAGTGAGGGGTTTATCAGCGTAAATCATGAAACCAAGTCATGAACGGCAACTATTTCAAACAATGATTTGGTTTTTCGGAAATATTAAAGCTACGTGCGATCGTAACTTTGGCTAATTGTGTTTCTGTGCAAAGAATGAATGCTACATTGTGGAAGCTCTACAATAATTACAGAAAAACAGGCAATTAAGGCAATAACTCCCATTATCTCAACCTTATCTCTCTACAGTTGCATAAATAACCTGTGTTAGCCACAGTAAAAAGGATGGTTCACTCATTTCAGTAACAAATCAAATATGCTATCATCTTGTGCTGCATAATGTATTTCTTAAAAGGCCAGGCAGTCATCCAAAATAGATGCCCATCTCTTCTAAGGTAGAGAAGAAATTAAATGCAGTAAGAGTCTACCTGGGTGACATCCATGCTGGAATCACAGCTGAGAGGTCGAACAGCAGTTAGGTCATTGGAGCCCAGCAGGGTTGATATAATTCCATTCTGATCCACTTTTCTGATCATAGTGGCATCAACAAAATACATGAGTCCATACTTATCCACTGCAATTCCTGAAAATATAAACCCAGGCATCAATGAGGCTCCTGGCTTCGAGGTAGGCTTCCTCTTACTGACAAGTTTACAAGGCGGTGACATTTGCTCACTTCCCCTGTTCCTTCCTCCCTCCCTCCCTGAGCACAGGTTTTGGAATCCTCCAAGTACCCACAGTTCTGCCAAATAAATGGCATCAAGCAGGTTTATCTTTGCAGGCTTTAAAGAAAGCCACAGACATCCCAAACATGCCAAAGAGCCAGCAGAATCCATCAGCCTATTTCTAAATTCAAGCTTTGATAAATTACATAAACCCATTTTAAAAATTGTCTCCTAAGCTTAACTCTCAGAAATTTGAGGCTTTGCTTTCTTCATCAGAAGAATCTAATGAGGATGAAGAATTTTTAGAGATCTTTTAAGATTCCTTTAAAACTTTTTAAAACTAGGAGGGCATTTTATTATTTCTGGTTTTTTTTTTTTTTTTCTTTTTTTTAAAATTCTTTGATCTGTTGCAGTAAAAATACGGGAAGAACATCTGGTGTTTCCAGATGAAGACACAGGGGTTGCCAGACTAGAGAAAAAGGGAAGGTTCAATGCCTGTCACGTTGGGAGTCCTTAGAGAGGAAAGGCACAGAATGAAAGGGCGCTCTCTCGGAG
Source organism: Formicarius rufipectus (assembly GCA_013399695.1). Lineage (NCBI taxonomy): Eukaryota > Metazoa > Chordata > Aves > Passeriformes > Formicariidae > Formicarius > Formicarius rufipectus. The sequence continues at coordinate 1,804,070 of VXAU01003238.1, read as the reverse complement.
GAACTGACGGATGCTGCCGCCGGTTGGGAAGGAGGGCAGCCTTTTTCTCCCCTGCCTTTCCTGCTTTGATTTGGCACACTGCCTTGGCCGTTTCTTGGGCTCAAAATAAAATATTGATCTAAAAATTCCATCTTCAAATGGGTGCAATGCTCATCCTATTGGACAGTGAGAGAAGATACACCTTCATCTTCTTAACGTCTATGCATTAACTGAAACTACTTCCTATACAAAGAAACGGGGCCTTCCGTTTTTAGGCACTTTTATGCTCATCTAGTTATTCTCAACCACTGATGTTTGAAACACCTGGCAACACACCTGATTAATTCATCCTTACAATTAAGATGAAAAGACAGAGCAAAAAAGAACCTTAAAAAGAAACACATTCCTTAAATCTCTAGATCATGCTGAAAACTTTTTGTTAAAAATTAGAGACTGGAAAGGACAAAAATCCTTTAATTTGTTTTTTTTTCCCTCTGACTCTGAAGAAAAACACGATGCATAGAATGAAAACTCAGAGAAAAGCCACATCAGGCAGTTTTTCTCCCCAAAGACTGTATCTCAAACAGCAATTTGTTACCCAGTTTACACGCTTGCTTTTTGGAGCGAGCGGTACCCTGCTAATTTGTGTTTTGTTCTCCTTTTGCAGCACTCAGTGTTGGGGTAATAAAGTTTGCTTTAACTAAACAAAGCATGAGCACTTGCCAATCCACGGTAATTAAAGCCCAGGATAAAAATCACCGAGCAAGGAGAGTGATTTAATTGCCAGATAATTATTTCCACATCCAGCCTAGCCGCACACAGTCATTTTCTCCGGTTTCTTTTCCCACTTTACCTCGAGGGCTCATCAGGGTGGCGTCCACTGCCTTCCCTCCATCCCCACATCTGGCTTCGTCAAAGGGCAGGCACTGCTCTCCCGTCCCTGCTACCACTTCAGAGTTACCCGCGAGGTCTTTTGTGCCTGTGAGGGACTTGACTTTGTATATCCGTCGACTATTGGTGTCCGATACGTAGAGTGAGCCTGAAACAGGGTCCACGGCCAGATAGTATTTATGAGCAGGATTGTTGCTTTAGAGAGAAAGAAAGCATAAAACAGAAACAGCTGAGCAGTCTAGAAACTTAACAGGCTTTCAGAGCTTGGATACTCATCAGGCACAGAAAGATCTGGAAAGAAAGTCTGACACCTTTGTACAAAGCTGACGGACCATCATCTGAGGACCTAACTTGATTAGGGCCTGGCCAATGTTCAGAGGGATTGTCATTTTAAATTTCACTCATCCTTCTACACTGACCCGTGCACAGCAGAGCCCAATAAGCCAGAGCTGCACAGCAGTCTTTCCTCTTGATCTCTTTAGCCCTTTAGATCTGCTCCAGGTCAATTCTCTTCAGCTTATCTGTTTCCCCACTACCTTGTTTAACTTCCCTTGGAAGCAGAAGTCATAAGAGTAAGATCAAAGAATCAGCTTCTGATTTACTTAGAGTACGCCACAAGATTTTTGAGGTCCTGTATAAATAGGAGGCAGAGGCATAACAAATTTATTCCTAAAGTAAATTTGTTCTCATTCATTCCTATCAAGAATCTCATTTATGGCAGATGAAGTTGGTTATATAACTAAAACCAGAGACCCCAAGTGTCTGACTTTAACTCCAAACCTTCTGTTATCGAAAAACTGGTCCTCAGTTTGTGATTAGAATGGGCGCTCATATGGAAAGCTACTTCTCTTCTAGAATATATGTTTTTTGACAGCTTGTCACATTTTGGAACTACTTTAGCAAATCATCTGAAAATTGATAAATGTCAATCCTTGCAATATATATACATTCACACACACAGAACTGTAGTGCAGAAATATTTTCCAAATCTTGCCTGGCTAGTTTAACTCAATTTAGTTGGATTTTAAGCACGATGTGAATTTCCCAGCCTTTGGAGCCTATGGGTGAGCATAAATAAGGTCAATGGTGGTTTCAAAGCATAGGAGACAAATGAAGACAGGAAGGAAAAAAAATGAAGGTTACTTACCAGTAACCAGAGATATTTGCCTCCAAATATCCACACTCCTAGTTTCATGTGGCAAAAGTGCCCATCTCCAAGAGTGAGGATACACAGAGGTAAGTTCAGATGGACATTAGCCATTTCTTGATCAGACTCGCTCAAACTATAATGAGACCGCTTTTGGCAGATGGATCATCGGCACACAAAGATAACTGTGGTTGTGTGGTCATGACCAGATTTGGAGGAATGAGGAGGCCCCAAAGTATCACTCTCTACAGATATTCTCCTCTCTGCCAGTCTTAGACATGCCACGATTTTAGGTCAATAGCGGTTTGCTCTAAAACTGTAGAAAGTAGGAAGGAGATTGGTTTGATAGCAATTCAGTAGGCAGAGGCAATACCATCTGCTGAAGTCTAGGAGTGTAGAAATTAGAGATGAAGAAATACAATAAACAAAAAATACTTGGCAGGTTTATTTCATGCATGGATCTCAGAGTACTTTAAAAAGATGGGTATTGCACCCATTTTACAGAGGAGGAAACTGAGGCACAGAGAGGTTAAGTGGTGTAGACAAAGTTATGCAGGGAGACTAGTGACATGCTTGAGATTAGAGCACAATCTCCTTACTCCCCAAGTTCCTCTCTATCTCTTCACTAGACCCTAATCACATTCCTTCTCATCCCTCCAAAATAATCCTCAATCATCTTTGCCACATAGAAAAAGAGTTCTTGCCACTTAGGAGATTCCTCCAGTCTCTCAGGTATCTGAGCCATACAAACACCTGCACATTTGCCATTGTTTTGAGATTCTGCTCTCTTCCTCCACCACACTGACACTGAAGAACACACTCTGCTGGGACAGTGGTGGTGTGTCCTGTTTCATGAATGCACCCAAATGTAGCTCAAGGCTGGTGCCTTTTGTGTGGCCCTTCTGAAACTAGGCAGGCACAGCCTGGAGCTGGGCACAGCCACAGCTGCTTGCACCTGGAGGCAGGGCCCTTACGGTCTCAGGGGTGAGAGCTGCTCACACATTGCCCAGAGGAGCAGCAGCCGCTGCACAGGAATGGAAGGGTCTCTCCTTTTCAGACATAATTTTGCCAGCCAGTGTCTGTCCTCCTGAGTGAGCACAGCCCTGCCTCCCTTCTGCCCTCACCTAGCCCCAGGTGTGTCCTGCTGCTACCAGGATGGGATAAGGGATGAGTCAGAGCAAAGAGCGATGGCAGAACACAGGCTTATCTCCCTCTCCTCTCCTGCAGTTCTGGTGTGTCCATGGAGCTCACCCTGCCTTTCTCCTCTGCAATCTCCCCCAGGGCAGTCACTCATAAGCTTTGGTCCCAAAATAGGGAATGGCTCCCTGGAGCTGCAGACCTGTTGCACACCCCTTCCCTCCTGCCTTGAGCTCTGTAAAGGAACAGAGAGTGGAAGACTCTCCACACAAATTTTTGAGGGGCTTTGGCAGAAAACGACTGCTAGAAGGTGACATGCACTCACTGTGTCCCCAGAGGATTGATGAGACTATTGCCTCAAACAGGGATGTTTCATATAAATGAGTAGTCAATATGTCTCAAACTGGCATCTGAGCAATTAAAGACCTCTGTCTCTCTTCTCTCCGTGGCACTGTTATCTTTTATTTGAATTATAGGAGGCTAAAGGTTGTACTTTGTTTTAAAAGATTTTCCATGGCATTCAGCATTTCTCAGAGGCCTCTCTCTGCCAATAACGTCTCTGCCTCCAGCCTTGCTGAATGAATTTGGTGGTCACCAGCACGTGCAGCCTTATTCTGCTCTGTAATTGCCAGCAGAACCAGCTTATCCCTCCTGTTCTTCTCATAGGTGCATCAAATTCACAACAGTGCAACAACAGCTTTTCCTTCAATTTAACCAAAAAGAGAAGCTGCCCAGTGCAAATCTAAGCACCTGAAAAAGACTTAGCTTAGTCAAGCAAATGAGGAGCCTCCAGCACCACCAATAATCATTAGAAAATTGTGAATGAATTAATCCAGATAAGAATATTTAGTGGTGTTAACACTTGCTATACCAAAATCCACTGTTAAGGGGAAATAATACTATTTAGCCCAGACCATCTATTGCATCAACTTGTATTACATAAATGGAAGGTATGGTTTTAAAAGGGTGATGCACAGGACACCATGGAATAGTTTATAACAGCTCTTTTTGCTCTTGCCCTTGATTTTGTTGGGATGAACATCCTCCCTGGCCCACTTGTGGCATGGAAGGATGTTTTCTAAGCTGCTGCCATCCAGAAGACCTAGTGCTCATGTGAGACGATGGAAAATTGCTTCTCCTAACATCCAGAAAGGTTATGCCTCCCTCCTGAATCTTACAATGACTGCAACTAGTGGTTGCATACAGCCATCCCCACAGGTTGACTCACTATTAAATGCATTTGACAAAAGAAATATAAACTAAATTATGGCAAAGGACAGCATGTTCAGAAAATCATTAATGACCAGAAAATGGGTTTTTGACCTATATGCAGTCATTAGTGCTTTTGTGAACCTCTCTGGCATTTGTGAGAATGCTGTTGTAGTTTACCTTGACCACTTAGACCAATTATAGACAGCAGGGAGAGGTGTTTATCTAGAAGTTAGCTTGGGGTTCATTATACTTGCATTCTACTAGAAATTTCTAATTACTGTCAGAACTTATTTTGTTGCTTTTTGACTGCATTTCATAATTGCTAGTGCTTATCATATTCATAACACACAATTAGCACATAAAAATGTTTCTATATATGGTACATGAAGAACATAACATTACACGAGAAGCACAACACAAAAAGCAAACACAATGAAGCAAACAAACCATATCAAATTATATGGGAAAGAGCTCATGTCTTACCTATGTTTAAACTCTTTATTTCTTTATAGAAAGAGAACAGAAGAAAAAAGAACAAACAGTTAGCTGAAGAATAGATGGTAAAGCAAACATAGTATTTGTTTTATTTTACAAAAGGACACAGGAGAAGATATCTCTTTTCAGCACTAGCCTTAGCTTAGTTTACAGATGAAGAGTGACTGGCAGGGATAAGCTTCAAGGTAGTTCCCTAGTAGGATACCCCTGCCCCCACCCCCACCCCTCACATACAGGAAACTTTCTGGATCATTGAAAGAGTTTTCGCTTTGAAATATGTGTATTTTCTGGGCTGGGAGTGAGAGAAACTGGAAGTTTTCTGAATACAGAGCTGGGCAGGGAGAAGTACTGGGCTTCAGAAGTTGTCTAAATAGTTTTCCAACAAGCTATTTCTAAACAAATTTCTATTATGCTTTTTGTTTTCCTCTCCTCCCAGTCTCCAAAATAATTGCTTAAAGCAAGTTTGGATGCTCCTTGGTATCTATTGAAGCCTCTCAAGGCAAATGTCAGGGTTAAGAAAACCCTTCTAAGTGAGCAGTAAGGTACTGTACAACGGGGGATAAAAAGCATTAACTGATCCACAGTTTACTGCCCAGACACAAAGCCAAGGGAGAAGTGTCCTTTACTTCCAAGAAGAAAATGAATACATTTTCCACACCACACTGTTTCACTGTGTTGATTTAGGAATATCCACTGAATGAAACCATGAGGTAAGTGACTCCTGAGCTGCAGCACTTGAGGCACAGCCCCCAACTTGCAGTACCAGCATTAAGTGGGATATGCAACCCTTAAGCCAAAATCCCTATTAGCCATTCCAAGCAGGCACCTTCGTAAAGGACAGTGCAGAAGAAATATATACACTGGGATATTCTGACATAAATACTCAAGACTTGCACTGGTTTATGTGAAACCAAAATTACAGTTTTGAAATCTCAATAAAGTGATGTGTTTGGTTTGTTAATACTTGTGGATATACTACTGCAATGTTATTTAAGCTACTTGATATGAGCTAAAGACTGCTCTCATTCACATTTAAAAGACTCAAATCGTGGAACTCTTACCCATGTAACTCATACAGATTTTAAGATGAGCAGTGAATCACAATTACTGCTATAGATAATGTTTGCTGGAATGGATCTTAATTCCCTTTAGAGGCACAAGGGGCAAAAGGCATTGCTGTAAATCCTAAAAATCCGAGTGTCAAGTCCTTTGCAGCTGTTCACCACCACTCACAATATAGTAGCTTCACTGTTCACTTGTAATAGTTACTACAGAAGCTAAAGAAACTGTGCTATGGAAAGGAGACTTTCATAAAGGAGAAACTGGACAACAGCAGATTAAAAGTCCAGCTTCTGTTTCTTTACTGATGCCCTTTCCTATTTGCCCTCTCATATGATGAAAACTGAAGTTCCCCCTCAATCTCTCTTATATTAAGCATCCTAATCTGAAAATGTTTCTCGTCATCTATAAAGCTGTAGTTCTATTTACTAGAAAGCTAAACAGAATCAAGCAAATTAGGAAAAAAAAATAATTAGCATATTCTATATAACGCAGAGTTTTAGTGCATATTGACATAAATATTTATAGCAGGTCACAGGTCCATGCCAGCTACCTTCTGTGGCTTACACTGAGCTGCTAGCAGAAAGCACTGCATGATCCATGATTTAGAAAAAAAAAATATAATGAGGCAGCCTGATGGTGTATGAGGTAGGTGTCAGAGAGTGATTTCAGAGTAGAATTGGCCTGAATCAGATCTCTTTTCTCTTATATAGAATCAGAATTCACAATAGTGACATCAACAGAATGACATGAATGGAAGAGAGGTGTAAAATAGAGCTAGGCCTCCTATTCTATAACAGTCCAATCATTTTGTGCTTTTTCCCACTAATTAAAAACTAAAAGTACAGTGGAAGCAGAGGAATCGGTTATTGGTCATACCATTAAAAAAAGCCCCAAAACTAGTGACCTAAATTCCCTCTATGTGCTTTGCAGCTGTATCCAATTTCCAGGAGCACTAATGCTGCTGTCTGAGTGGGCTCCAGAAGGGTCAGCACACAGCCAGTGCATGACACTTTTCCTCATTTTCCTGCAAGTATTCAATAGGGCTGTAAGTATAAGGTCCAAGTACATGAGTCAGAGTTTGAAGCAATAGCTCCTGCCCCTCCTAGAAGAATGAAAAAGGAGATGGAACAGAAATGGGTGAAGTGGTACACTCTACACTCATGCCTTTCCTATTAGGTGACCAAATTACAAGGTTGGAAGGGGGCATGGGACAGAGAGACAGAGTTACAATCTTAAAAAGAGTTCTGATGAAGCAAAATGACTCTTCATGTCAACCTGAACTCCACTCGTCAACCTGCAGAAACAGACTTACAAGAATGGGAAAGTGGCTCTCAAAACCATGGGTAGGAAAACTTTCCCTCTAGCCTTGTGAGACTGTTACACCTTTGCCTATCACTGTGGCTCAGTACCTAAGGGCAGTCAGTTCTGTAGCTTTCCAACAAAACTGAAGGATGTATAGCACTGAGGGGAGATTGTGTCAGTGACCACTAACGAGACAGGAGGAGATGGTTTGTGCTTGCGGATTTGACCTTCTCTGTCGTCACTGCTCTGCTAAGCGACAGACTTTGAACTATGCATTTCTGTGCCCCATTTCTCCACTGGAATTTAAATAGGTTGCGAGTGACAATGTTTTTCAAAATTATAAGAAGTAATGGTAAAGGCTGATTTGAGCACAGGCTCCAGAAATGAAGCACTCAGGTGAACACCTTACCTCAGCTCCAATATGCTCGTAACATTCCTGGAGGGGAAGATACGCCGGATATAGTTGAAATCTCCAACAAAGAGACTTCCATCAATACCCACTGCCAGTGCCACAGGGGCCAAGAGTTTATTCCCTTCTGCCAGACCATTGCAGCTGGGACAGGATATGCTCCTCCGGCGCCCGTTCCCCATGATGCTGGTTATCACCGCCGGCTGCTGAGTTAGAAACTGATTTTCTCCGTTGCCTTTGTGCAATATACCTAATGACAAAGAGGAGGAGAAGTGGTTATTACCACCATTCATTGCAAGGGACTTCAGGCTGTTCTCTTTTCAACAGCTGCTCTTAAGGACTGTGCACTGAAAAGACTCCATCATTTGGTTTTTCAACGGTACAAGCAGAGCAAAAGAGCTTTGCAGTAGTGAAAATAAAGGTGTAATGAGATTTGGTGTTAAAAAGCACATGGACACACACCCACAGAGCAGAACCTACACCCAGAGTCCTTTGGTAATCATTATGGAAGAAAACACTGCCACACAGCTCTGGCCTGGCACTGTGGTTTAGACTCTGATATTAACTGGGAAGGCAAACAGCAGAGAAGACGTGTTCCTTATTTATCTGCCTGGAGCCTCTCATTCCAGTTTCCTGTATTATATTCTGTCTGGAATTTTGTGCCAACCTGACTGTTCTCTTTCCACCTCTCAGTCTTTCACACTTATTTTAATGGAAAATGAGAAATGAGAAATGGAGGCACCAGAGAAGATGATAACACAGAAAATGAAAATGAAAAGATAGGAGAAAGATGAAACTCCCAGAAGGGCTACTAAGGATCAATGATAAAAGGAAAGAGGGAAGCTAGTGGTACAGATCTTTATTAGGCTTCAAGGAAATACCTTTAAGATAGGATTTATTTTCAAAATATTTGTTCAAAGAGCAGACCCCTGCTCTGAGAAGAGAGTGGATTGTCTGACAGAGTGACCATTTTCAGTGTCATCAAAAATTGTGCAGAAGTGGCTGGAAAGTTTCAGCCTCATGTTCTTTCAGAAATGCAGCTGTATGATCCCAATGTAACTGACTCCCCACTGCTGACAGCAGTGTCGTGCACTACCCACATGTCTGTTTAAACAGTGCTGGATCCACTGCCCAACACTCCAAACGTGCTCCAATGGCCTGATCTTGCCCACTCTCAATGCTGCTTTGGATTTATTGAGCAGCAGTATACTTTGCTATTTGTTAATGCAGGGATCAGCAGGAAGGCTGCAAACAACACTTTACAGGCATCAAATAAAGTACATGCTGAGTGTTCAGCTACCAAGTAGTAAAATATGGGGATCAGAAACATTCAGCTTAGGATATGGAAACATAAAGAGAAGGGAGGAAAATACGAACAGGTGACAAAGGAGAAAGACAAATGAATTCAGCATTTAGTCATAGACTCACACTCCTTGTGTGACCCATCTCAGATTAGAGGGGAAAAAATGTCAAAATGAACCAGGAATAGATGTGGTTAATATCAGCAAAACAGGGAAGGAAGAAAGATATTACAGGGGAATAAATGAACAACAGACTAGAAAGCAAAGATCTGGACTCAGAAAGTCATGCTGTAAAGAACAGCAAAAAATTTGTTGATAAAAAATTTCTGACAACTGAAATGTGTTTCCTGTGTTTCCTACCTTACAGAGATAAAGATGACATAAAGAGTGAAATTGCATTTCTGAAAGTGTAAATATAATGCAAATAAAGACTGTTCGCAAACAGAACTCCATATAGGACATAAAACACATGGAATTAAGTAACTCACCACTCTTGACATTAAGTACATGATGTTTATCCAGAGACCATCCTCCTAAGTTTGAAGGATCTAGTTCAAATCCTTGCAGCAGTGCTGTCCTCTTCTCCCATAAAATGAGACTGGGGCAAGTCTCATATTCAAAACCCACAGACACTGAAATAAAAAGAAATCTCATGTGCTTGCTGAACAAACACTGAATTAAATGTCCAGAGCACATTCCAATCAGTCAGTATTCCAGTTCCCCAGCCCCCTCAAGAAAATGAAGTGATTATATTCCTCTCTTTTATATTCTACAGTATTGTCTTCAGATCTGACTGGACACAAATTTGAAACTTCATTCACATGTACTCTGCAGGGATCTGATCACTTCTTTTAATAGGTCACATTGGAAGGTGACAGGTTTGGTGGGGGAAGAGTGAGAAATGAAATGTTTAAAATAGAATACAATTATTCTATCAGATAACAGGACAAGATCAAATTCCTAATTTGCCAGATGTTCATGGCATTTATTTAGTGAATTCATTTGACATACCATTTACCAAACAGCAGTGAAAAGTCTGTGTGCATTTAAGCACAAACGCACTGTAAGCATGACTCAGGAAACATTATCCTCACGCAATACCAAAAAAAAAAAAAAAAAGGCAAAGAATTCAGAAAATATAGAAAATAATTAAAGTTTTAAAAATAAGCTGCTATTTCTACACTGGCACAGCTCTGTTGATCATTTTTAGCAGCGTTGTATCAAAATTATTCTGATACTCAACAAAAACTGAAAAATATTATGATGATCACTCTTTTTTCCCACCCACTAAAACCAAGCAAACTAAAAATAGCTGTAGAACTACAAGACTGAACAGCATTAGAAGAACAGCATTTTCATTTCAAATGTGTTATACCACAAGAGACTACAATAATGGCATGTGTGAAAACCCAACTGCATTGCAGACTGCCAGCCATGAGGATCATTTGTTAACTCAAAGAAAATAGAAACATACTGATGGACTAGTTCACCCAAGTTCCTGTGTCCAGTTTTTCCTGTTGCCTGGTCTAAACCTTCTAAGTCAGGTGTCAATCAGGAAACAAAGGAATCAGGAATATGATATTTTAATGTGTAAAATAACAGTAATACAAAGATAAACTGTGTCAGGGAGATAAGAACTGCTCAGCCTACATTTGCTCCTCCATAAGGGACCTCTGCAGTTTTCTTACTAAGAATTACAGGTGTTACTTGGAACGTGTTGCATGTGCTGACTTACCTACAGCATCTGACAACCCATAAACCTTCTGACCATATGCATCTGTTTTGTCCCAGATAAAAGTATATGCCAAGTTGGGAGATGCCTGAAATGATTTTTGAAACAAATGCCCTTCAACTGCTACCATCAAATGAACTTTGATTAGATTCAGAGGCACAAGGGTCTGAGTCATGATGATCTTCAGCAAGGATTTGTATCCAGCAGTACGGGAACTCAGGTAGCTCAGCTTTATACTTGAGCCAGGGATCTCAATTTCTTCATGAAGAACCTGGATGGGAAAAAGATCAAACATTTCACGTTAGTGAGTTTTTTAATATCACCTTGCATATTCTAATGAACTTATAACCATCTACTACTGGCAATGGCTATTCTCACACCATAGCAGTGACACAGTTCAGCTGACATTTCTGACAAAGAATTATTTGGTGTCTGGGTACACACTCTTTTTAAGCATCCACTGCTGGCAAAAGGGCAAACAAATAGAAGCATTTTTACTGTAAGTTATATGCAAGAGAAACATAATAAACACTTGCAACTTCCACTTACAGTACAAAGACTAACTGAATACACTGAAACAATAGTACCAGGAGAGTTTTCCTTTGTCCTAAGCAACAAACAAGGAAACAGTCTGTGGTTAGCACCATATGCCAGGCCTGAGCAAAATTCGCTTGAAACACCTAAGCTGTCAACTGAGATTCAGAGATACACTTGATATACTGTATGATAATGGGACAATGCAAGGTAGTCAAAGATAAATGTGTCTGGGTGACACAAACCTGGGGTATCTCCTGCAGCCCTCCTTAGAAAACCTGGTACCTGTCAGAACAAATGCAGCTCTACAAATGCCTTTGCTGCAGCAATTGCAGGGACATGGTGACTCTGTGCTCAGGTCATCTGAACAGTGATTTCTGTATCCTTTCCACTGACACTGTCCTTACCTGGGTTTCTGGCACAATGGGATTCCTGCTGGGAGCATCACTGAAGAAAGTTGACAGTGGTGATGAGATGATGACTGGGTCGGGACGGACAAAACCACTGAGATCACAGCTGGGGATGGAGTTCTCCTCTGTCTTCATCACCAGTGTGTCCATGGCATAGAAGCTATTCCATGGTAGCCACACTGTCCTTTCCTGGCTCATAAATGGGGCCCGTTCAAAGTGCAAGGTTAGGGATGCTCCACCATTTGCAACCAAGTCAAACCTAGAAAAATGTGGCCTTTAGAAGTGACAAGGCTGAATAATTCCAGTAAGAGCAGTCCTGGCTAACGACAGAGATGTGTATCTATAGCAATGGGTGTATGTCTGGTTTAGACTGGGATTAAGTTAATTTTCTTCCTAGGAGCTGCCATAGTGCTGAGTTTTGGATTCAGGGAGAGAACAATGTTGGTAACACAGGGATGTTTTGTTTGTGTTATTGCAGAGTAGTGCTTACAGAGAGTCAGGGACTTCCCTCCTCCTCATCCCACCCAAGAGCAGAATGGGGCTGCACAAGGAGCTGGGAGGGGACACATCTGGGACAGCCACTCCCAGATGACCCAAGGGATACCCCAGACCACACGGTGCTGTGCTCAGTACATACACTGGGAGGGAAGCTGCTCCAGAGCTGGCTCAGCATTTCTTTATCTCTTTTTGTCTTTTCATTGCAATTTATTATTACTTTATTTTAGTTATTATACTCTTTTTATCTCAACCCACGAGTTTTCTTACTTTTACTCTTCCAATTCTCTCCCCATCCCACCAGAGGTGGGGAGAGTGGAAGGACCACTATTGTGTTTTAAATGTCATGCTTTGAATGGTCAATAATGGGATGTGAACCTCTGGCAACTAAAAGGTGAAAACCAGCCAAGACAAACAATGATTTGAAGTCACCTAGACACACTTAATTCAGATATATTATAAAATCTGCCTTAAATAATTTAAAAAATGCCCAACAAACCCACCACATTTATTATTACAAGCCACCTTTATATGGAATCAGCAGAGAAGACAAATTAATTCTGAGCTGGACACTGAATTATCCCTTTCCTAAAAGACCCTGTCCATCAAACACAGCATGGGACACATGGCAGTAAGAGAACAGTAATGAGAAGTGTTCTACAAATAAGAATTCCTATTCCAGGATAACTGATCTATCATTTTCCAGAGATATTAGGTGTTTACTCCTAACCCCCTACACAATCACAGCAGTAAAACAGGCATTTGAAATCTGGCCTAAATGACTCAAATGCTTCCAGGTTGTTCTTACAACAGAAGTAGGTATCAGTTGTTCCATGTAAATGTGGGCAATGGAACAAACTACTCAATGACTTTAGCAATCTATTCAAATATAGTGTAGCTCACCATTTAGTGCAGTATTAAACCACTGAAATCAAAATTACACTTTTATTATAACAGATTAATATTCTGGGAAATGTGAGACACTTGAATACTCTCTATAGTTAGATGACTTATAGTAATTATTTTAATTCAATTGTGTGTATGCATGATCAAGATAAAATGGCAAATGTTTGCAATGCCTGTGTCAGATACACTGTTTTAGGTACCACAGCCAGGAAACCAGATAAACCATGACACACTGACTTTTGTTTATCTGAATTTGTGTGCATTTCAAAGAAGCTGATACAAGGGAGAAAAAAACACTTTTTTGCACAGCAGGAAATTGTCTAAATACATTCAATTAGAATCTTTTGATTACGTTCTACCCTGAAAAAACTCAAAAGAGAGTGGATCTTCAAAAGGAAAGAGAGGCAGAAGGGAACTTTTAACAAAATATACTATTCTATAATGATTTTTTTTTTTGACTAGAAGTGTTATCCTGCATTGCATTTCAAAATACAGTATTTCTTGTCTCAGCTGGATATTGCTGTAGTCCACAAATGTTTTCATAGATACAGAGCAATCCATCTGAAAGGAGCCTGCCTGCTAACACGTCACTACCAGAAATCAGCCTGTCCATATTTACATGTAGTTAATATTCAAAAATGCCATGTGAAAAATGACTTTTGTGTTTACTTAATAGCTCTTTTGCCCTGGGAGGAAGGCAGTGCCTGGTACCACATGGTTCCATTAGATCACACCATCTGTTAATCAGCAAAGACACCACGTATGAGACAGGGACACTCACGTGCCATCCTGGCGAGTGATGGTGTAGCCATACTTTGGATACTTGACAAACGACACGTTGACCCCAACTAGGGGAGTTCCATCTGTAGTCACCACTTGGCCTCTTATGAGAGACACAAGACTGAAAAAGAAGGAGAATCGAAGGTATTCATTACAAAAGGAAAGTTATGCTGTTTATAAATGGAGCAGTGGGACACTTGTGTTTCATTTACTCCAAATCCACTTTTCTCCAAAGATGTTTTGACTACTGAAGAGCCACAATATTGCTCAGCTCCCTCTACACACCTAAACCAGGGAACTACTAATCTACACAGTGAATGTGCATACAGAATGGGAGTTAGTGCTTTCCTTGGCTCACAAGGCTTTGTCTCATTGTCTAACAAGGCTTCGCAGAGTAGAAAAGCTCCCTCCCATTCAACCAGGCCAGAGCTGCAACCCTGCAGTCCCACTGGAGCTCAGAAACCACCCTGTGCACATTAACATGTCTGGGGCCGTGTAGCACACTTGAAAAACATGGTGCAATGCCGTATCTTTTTTTATACAACCCCTTCTCCAAGTTAGGGCTTACATTCCCTTGTCTTAGGGAATGACTTGATGTTTTCATCAAAACATTCAGTCCTAGTTTGGAACCCTCACTTTGTACTTTGCCAACAGGAGGAAGGATTTGGTTTTAAGGCCAGATTTATGCACAGGCAACACAAAGAGTTTTCATAGCCAGCAGGATAATCAGCTTTGCTCAGCCTAAGGGAGATGAAGATGAGCTGTCCCTCCAAAAGGCACAGTCAGGTTTTTTTCCTCTTTGGAGAGTGCTTTTTAAGTGCACAGCAGGCAGAAAGTGCTGCTGCTCCCATCTGGAGAGGAGTCTCCAGCCCCTGGCTCCCTTCCTTTCCACACCCCTGAGAGAAGCACATCAGTGGGGGTGGAAGCTGCTTGGTACAAGGGAGATGGAAAAGGAAAAGCTCCTTGTAGATGGCTTTCATTTCTACACTGGAAACGTGAAAACAGGACAAGGACACCTGGAAAACAGGGAGAGAGTTAAGTCCTCTTAATGCATAATTTTGGGGATCACAAACCCACAATTTCCTACCTGTTTTTTACTGGCTATTTAACAATTCCTTGTATTTTTATTCCAAAAAAGGTGCAATATTTTCTTCAAAATGTTAAAGAAACTAATTAATGAAAATGAACCGTTTCTGTTACTTTTCTCTTAGAACTTTCAACTGCTTCTTGACCCTTCAGGTCAAGTTTTAATTTGCAAGATAACACTTCATGTCAGAATATGGAATTTAATAAAAACTGATACTTGCTAAGAAAATCTACTTGGAGACACATTGGACCAAGATAATTGTCTTGGCATTATTCATTTTGCTTGAATTATTTTATGACACAAACACAAAGAAATAGTTGCAGGAAGAAAGTCACTCAAGCTTCTCCAGGGGAACTGTGCAGAGAGTAGATTTAGAAAGAAATCATCATATGGCAGAAGGAAATGAATAATGTCCATGACATAATTTTTTCTACCTTCAATTTCAATACTTCAGGAAGAAATAATTTGAAAAAGAATTATTTTGGTCAATAACCTTCCTTTTTATTCCTAAAATGTTAAAAATCAAGAACACAATGGATATTAAGCTAAGCTAAAATGTAGATAAAATCGGGATTTGTAAGAAGTAATATTTTGACTAATAGTCACGCATAGGACAACCTTTCCTGGGTAATCTTTTAAAAGTGTAACTTACAAACTAAGCTGATGAAGTCCTTGTCCTTTTTTTCTGACAATGAATTTAAATTGTGTAAAAACATATAGCTATTTTTTTCCCCTGAAAATTTCATTTCATCTTGTTTCTGCACAGAAATGATCAGTGAGAATAAAATATTTTGCAATCAATAAATGTTGTTATTTATTGCTTTAGCAGGCTAGGAAATAACTTCTTTTTCTTATACTAGGACTGGAAAAAAATAATAAGCACTGTTTTGTCCCTCTTTTTCATGTCTTTCAATGGAATGAGAGTCTGAGTTAAGCAAACAGAGCCAAGTATCTTTCATAGGAACTACTTCTTGGGACTGTGGAAGCTTCAGTATTTGTAAAACTTGGGAGTCTAACCCTGTGGCACTTTTAAGAAGTCAAAAGCCTTAGTTTTAAAACATACATTTTGACACTATACATTAACTTGCCTAAAATTGGTCCCAAAAATAACAGCTGAGCTGTAGAATTATCAAAAGCACCTTCACAGCTTAGAGGCTAAGGCAAATTTTAACATCATTAATATGCCATTTGCAAAGATATGCTAAAACCTGCAGCGTACTTCAGATGAATAAAACAGAACTAAGACTCCTGCCATCAGGAACCCTAGAAAATATATTTAAAACAAAAAAGAAGTCTATAATTTCAGATGAGATTTTTTCAAAGGAGCCCCAGGATTGAAGTGCCAGCTCCTGCTTAGCCCAGAGCTCCAATTCACAGAATCATAGAACTGTTTGGGATTGAAGGGACCTTATGGATCATTTTGTTCCAACCTCCTGCCACGGGTAGGGACATGTTCCACTAGCCCACGTTGGTCCAAGCCCTGAACACTTCCAGGGATGGGGCAGCCACAGCTTCTCTGGCCAACCTGTGCCAGGACTCTCCCACCCCCACAAGGAAGAATTTCTTCCCAATACCTAATCCAACCCTGCCCTCTGTCAGTGTGAAGTCATTCCCCCTTGTCCTGTCACTCCAGGCCCTTGGAAATTTTCTCTCTCCATCCTTCTTTCAGGTTCCCTTCAGGCACTGCAGGGCCACAATGAGGTCACCCCAAAGCTTCTCTTCTCCAGGCTGGACAATCCCAGCTGTCCCAGCCTTTCCTCTCAGCAGAGCTGCTCCATCCTCTGCCCATCCTGGTGCCTCCTCTGGACTCTCTGCAGCAGCTCCATGTCCTCCCTGTGCTGTTCCCCAGGGCTGGGGCAGCTCTGCAGGGGGGTCTCACCTTAGGGGGCAGAGGGGAAGAATCCCCCCCTGTCCTGCTGCCCACACTGTGGGACCAGCCCAGGGCACGGGGGGTTCTGGGCTGGGCCATGTCCAGTCTCTGCCCCACCAGCCCCCCAAGTCCTTCTGCCCAGGGCTGCTCCATCTGTGCATCCCCAGCCTGGGCTGATCCTGGGGGTGCCCTGACCAGCTGCAGCACCAGCTCCTGGTCTTGTTAAACCTCAGGAGATCCCCATGGACCACTGCTTGAGCTTGTCCAGGTCCCTCTGGATGGCATCCCCTCTTTCAGGTGTGTCACTGCACCACCTAGGCTGTCAACAGCCTAATTCTTAGGCTGTTTTGAAGACTCCAACCCACACCCATATTGAAACAGCTTGATTATTTCTAATACAAATTCTGATATTTCTTGGGTGGCACAAGAATGTCCCCATGGCACTACAGCCACCTAGAAATTTGGAATAATAATCACCTGCTTCTGTAAAACACTTGAAGACCCAGGAATGAAACATTAGATCAAGTTAATAACACAACTAAACACTATCAGATGATAGTGGAATACAGATACAGGGAGAACAGTAATTTTCATTCCAGACGGCTTAAGAAGACAAAGGCTTGAGCATCCAATACACAACAGGAACTTCTGGCTTCTCTTTACTTGAAGAAATGTTGCTGGTGGTAACTCCTATAGAGCAGAATGTAGCAACCAGCCTGTGGACTATTTACAGACTGTAGCCTGTATTCCTTTTTGAACAAATTATTCAGCCTCATGAAATAGTAAACTTCTCTTTTGTCTTATTTTCCTTTTCATGCAACACTGCAGAAAACTGCAAGAATTTATCCATTTTAATTTCAGACAGCTGATAAAAAAGATCACAACAAATATAGGTGAAAACAGAACAATTTTCTAATTTTTTTTTCCCAAACACTGAGTATTTTATAGAATAGCATAAAATCTATACTTCACAGAGTAGGATCCACTAGGGATTTCCTGATGGAATATTGAATGGGTGTGCTGTTTGAGCAGCACAGGAATCAGTACAATGGGGACCTGCCTGGTGTATCCAGAAACATCATGATCCTCTTTTTACAGACAGATATTTAGGGACCTGCTCTACATCACCCACTAAGCCTGTAATGGGATCCCAACTGGGAACACAGTTTCCTGTAATGATGTCCAATCTTTTGGGCGTTATCTCAAATGAAGTTTTCCTTCAGCTTTAACTTTGGTGATATGAACATAATTAACATATTCATCAATTTCGTAGCATCTTTCCACCAAGACCTATTCAAATAATATTGATAATATCAATCTTTTTATAAGCATACAATGGCATCAAATATCAACTAATGATGTGCTAGCTTTTAGATTCCTTACAAATATATAATTAATAATCATAGAAAGAATAAGCTTAGGAAAAAAACCAAACAGGAATAAAAAGCCTTGTCAGATGTATCGATAAGTAAAATTGCCTTATATAAGGAAGAAATAATAAAACTTAAGTTAACGTATCTTTAAAACTAGTTGAAATGTTACTCCACTATTGAAACTTGTGTTAATGGCAATCTCTTTTAACTGGAAACTTGTTTTCATTTTCACTTGTTCTTCATAAAATGCAAACCCCAGTGGAAAGAACTTTCTTCTAGGTGTTATACATGCTAATAAAACTCAGTGTTATAACAAAGGCCACATCATAAACTGCAAGAGAGCGTGGCCAGTGCAAACACTGGAAGCGCCCGAAAGGAGCCCCTCACGTTAAAACCCGAATAAAATCAGTGGGAGACATTTCCCCCCTAGAATTCAACTGCAGAGACCCAGCTTGACGGCTACCTGCTGTTGAAGGGATTGTCTCCCGGGATGATGTGAGTGCTGTCCTTCCCCACGAGGAGCTTGATTCGCTCGTAGAAAGACTTCACCGCCGGGGCAGCCGCGTGGCTCTGCTGGATGATGTCGAGGGGGTCCCGCGAGCCCCGGCACAGGAGGCTGTTCTGGCAGGTGGACTGGAGGCAGCAGTCGGGGTCCAGGCAGTCCACCAAGCCATCTGAAAGGTAACAATCCTCACACTGAGCCAGCTGCACAGTGCTATTAAATACACTATCCACGGTAAAACTGCTAGAAGCTCACTCTTCAGAGCATCTCCATGCCCTAAAACTGCCAAGTGAGCCACAAATGAGATGAGGAGGAGGCTGTCGAGCACACTGCCTAAGCAGCACTGCAGCTACTGCATCACAGAATATGCTGAGTTAGAAGGGACCCACAGGGATCATCGAGCCCAACCCTTAGCCCTGCACAAGACCATCCCAAAGAGTCACAAATGTGAGGTGAGGATCAATCCCAAAGAAATCTGTTATGGGTTAAAATTAGGAAAAAGGAAGAAAGAAAGGATTTTTGTTTATGTTATTTGCCTGGGGTTTTGTGTTTTTGTTTTTTGTTTGTTTGAGTTTTTGTTTGTTTGGGGCTTTTTTTTTTTTGTCTTGGGGTGTTTTTTTGGGTTCTTTTTTTGTTTGTCTTGAGGATTATGTTGTTTCATTTCTTTCGTTCTGTTTGGGGAGCTGACAGAGTAAGTTATCATTACCTAAGTAAAATAAAAATAAAATTGTAGCCCTTTTGGGAGACAAGCACAGGGAAGTGCTGCTGGAACTCCCACCTCACAGAGGTATCTTGCTCAGAACTTGTGTGCATGCTTAGATAAGGAAGGATCAGTTACAAAGTTGGCGGGATCAGTCATTATATTACATATCAGGTTGTCCATCAAGAATATTTCCTAAGATGTGTTTTGAAGAAAAAACAAATTTTTAACACCAGAAATTAAAATGGAATGAATGGGAAGATGGATCTGCATACTCAGATAAGTAACAACTGACCACCATGTATTTTTACTAGCATCATCCTTTCCTTTGGTATCAGCATTAAACTGAAATATGGTCTCCAGTGGAGTTCTACTGTAATTTAGAAATTAAGAACCATTTGCCTTAAAACATTATCATCTCTAACAATTTAGAATCTACTCTGGCAAGAATCAGGCATTCAATCTGCAATCTATTTGTGTCTGCAAACCTTCAGAGTCTCCCTGAGCTATATTAATCTGATTTTTTCAATAGAAATATGGCCTGGTCATACACTGAATATCATAACAAAGTAGAGAGCATTCCAGCAGGGAAGCTGACAAAGGTACCTTCAAGTAAGGTCATGAGTCATGTATTTTCAGGATTTTCAAATGCACAACAGACCAGCAGGTGATAAATGGAAAAACAATAACAACAACAAAACAAAAAACAAACAAACAAAACAAACAAAAAAACACAACCCAAAACTATAAAAAACTTTTATCTTACAATTAGCTTTGTATTTCCAACCCATTGTGTTTGCCTGAAACGGCTCTTTCTGTTTTAAAACCAAAATTGCCAAGGTATTCTGGCAATGTTTCAGCCAGGCCTCTAAAGACATTAAAGGCAGACAAAGTGCCTTGTTGTGAGAGCTCTGTGTTGCTTTAAGGTCAGTCGCCTGTTCACATTAAGAGCTCCATTTCTCTTGAAATCCTTTCCAACGGGGCTGCAGGAATGTTCTGTTTTGCTACAGTCCATTTTCCACCCACTTTATATAATCATTCTAAGGACATCATCAGCTTCAGGGTATAACTCAAGGCAGTTTTCCTGTTAAGCTCTCAGAACTTTTTTCTCAGCACCCTGAGTTCTTTCTCAGTTGGTCAGACCTCTACAACCGTGAACATAGACCTGTTTGGTCCACTCAGTTCTTTTACTCAGAGGACCATCAGACAAAAAAAAAACATCCTATCAACACACCAGAAAGAACAGAGGCAAAACACAGGATATAAATGACTCCCTTTTACATTTACATGTTGAAGCTGTATCCCATTTTTGCTATACCTGTTATCAGAGGTGAGCATAAATCACCCTGTAATGACCTCATCATGCAGCAGATTATGGGATGCTGTAACCAAGCACTTCAGATGACACCATGAACTTTGAATGGGCATATCAATCTCCCAGCCTCCTGTCCATCAGGCGAATCACATCTTCATGCTCCTGAGCCCCCCTGGATATCGTCTGACATTGCAATCTCCAGTAAATTACCCTGCCACTGCCAATCTCACCGTTATCTCACAAACAATCAAGCAGGCAATCAAACTGCTCTGAATTGCCAGTTCAGGACCTGGGAGGCGAGAAACATCTCCATTCAACACCAGGGAGAAACCTGCCCGTGAGTCCTTTCAGGGAAAAAGGTTTCAATGCAGTTCTGTGAATTCAGGCTCACACACCTTCAGCTGGCTACAACCACCTTTAGAAAAGGCAGGCATAGAGCATATCAAAACACACAACCCACTGGTTTAGAGCATTGTTACTCATGTGGCTATATTCCCCTGTACTAATTGATTCCCAGATGGCAGCATTCAGGAGTTAGGATATTTTGACCTTATGTGAACCAGTTGCTTGTTGCAACAGCAGCACTGAGTTCTGGATCTGTGTAGCACATGCAGCCAGACCCCAGGACTGCTGCTTGGTATCAAAGGCTTACACACCACTGTGTGTTCACATTCATATTTGCTGCTATTATTGACTTTGCTGCTCTGAAATCTCTGACTCCTCACATGAAAGTATTGCTTACTGTCAGAATAGATCCTGCTTCTAGTTCGTGTTTGCCTAATTTGCTACCCAGACTATTATCACAGAATGGCTGAGATTGGCAAGGACCTCTGGAGGTCATCTGGTCCAACCCCCCCTGCTCAAACAAGGCTACCAGAAGCCAATTGCCCAGCTCCATGCCCAGACAGCTCTTGAGTATCTTCAGAGATGGAGATTCCACCACCTCGCTGGGCACTGTGCACAGCCACAGCACAAGGATGTGTTTCCCAGCACACATTTATGCTTGGACGTGTTCCTCCTCAGGTGCAGGACCCTGCACTTCATGAGGTTTCTATCAGTCCATTTCTTCACCAGGTCGTACTGTTACATAAAAAGCAAATTGTTACAAAATCATTTATTTGCATTAGACTCAGTTGATTAAAACAAGGGCTCGAATAAAATGTACCTTCTGTAAGAGAAAACTCTGCCATTAGCATGAATTTAATTAGAATTCAGTACTTTGGTTTTTTATATACATTTCGGTGCTTGTCATCCTCCAGATTTCCTGAGGTATGCTGAATTATTTATATGGTTAATTCAATGACAAACCCCTCACCATTTGCATCACCAAAATATTGCTGCTTTTTGTGGCACACACATCTGAGATAAAGTGAGCAGTTAGCAGCTCTCTGAAACTCTGTGTGCTAAAAGCAAGAGACTGGAGAGGGAGCTGAGATGGTGCTGAACCTCCAACAATCCGAGGCAAAAAGAAGTCCTGACTTGGTCTTAAATGAGAAGGAGGAAATAGGAAATTTTGATCAGATTTAAACTGACAGCACAGGAGCAACTCTCCATTTCTGCTCCTGGTTCTTCTCAATTCCCAAATATTTTCAGAACTAAAGTAAGTGACATAGTATTCCCCTTGAAGATTGTACTTCTGCTAATGGATACACACATTTCTTGGCTTCCCACAAGCTTCTCAGCACACCTCACTATACAAAGAGAAAACTTTAAGCAGACTCACCTACTCGTGCATGCCATATTTGAGAGGGCTTTATTATTGTGTTCCCTGGACCATTTATAAGGGCTCAAAAGATCTCAGTAGGAATAGTGACATATTTCACTACTAATGTATTTAGACCCTCTCAGCATCTGTTTTCCTTCACCCCTGGATATACATCTCACAACATTCAGGTTACTGGATCTACACCTTTCTGCAGAAAGTTGATGCTTGGGGTACTGGGGTTTTGTTAAATCCCTACAAGTAAATTATCTTTAGTCTCCACACTTCTTCAAATACTTGCAGGTTGTGCTTCAGGTTCAATTCATGATGCACATTAGAATGAGTGAACTTTGACTTGACATCCAGCTGCTTGAGAAAATGCTTTCTGTACCCAGCAGCGGACAATTCTGTTTCCAACCCAAAATTCCTGAGCCCGTGCTCAGCAGAGGGCATCCTTACACTTCACTAGCTGCAGGAGCTGGGGACTTTCAGAGCCTAATTCCTGGAAATTTTTCTTTTCCCAATAAACATTTCAGACTGATGATTAAACTGGAGGTGGGGAGGAGGGGAGGGGAGAACAGCAGCTAGTATGAACCCTGAGGGCAAAAGGGTCTTTGATCACTCTAAGGGCAAATTAGTTAATTTATCATGATCCGATTTTAATTATGTGCAGTATTAATATACCCAAGGTGAAAGAATTAGAGATGCTCTATCAGATTATCAAAAGAGCAGGCCTTCTCTCTGCCAAACACAGAAATATTTTAATTGAGCTCTAAAAATTGCATGCAGAACTGCTTCCACAGGCAGGCTATGCCACAGCCCAGTGTATCTTATTACCAAGAAGTTTTATCTAATATTTAACCCAAATTCGCACACTTTTGTAGACTGATCTAATTACTGTCAGCTATATTGGCATGTATCATTCAAAATAATGCCTCAGAAGTTCCTGGTGCTAACAAGAAACGAAATGCTTCTATTCCTGATCCAGCCCTGCTTCCTCGAATAGCCAAAGTGGAAACACTCTGCAGCCTGTCAGCACATCCATTACACCACTGGCTTTTCCAGCCAATTGTGAGCACAACGGGGTATTTTTGTAACCAAAGTTGCCTTTCAGGAAAAGCTGGATTATAAATCCCAAACTGTGGTGAAGTAGAATCAACCTGGATTCTGTGTAATGCTGGGTGTGCCTCCAAACTTTCCCCAATGAGGTTTTAAAGCAGTCTGGAATATGAAAGTGGTCAAGAACCACTTTTCTTGCTCACTCAGGATGCTCTGGCAGCCAGGAACACCCTCACTCCTGAGAGCATCAGCTGGAACAACCTACTGCAGGTGCAGCTCCAGCTTGGGGGTCCCTCAGAACCTGTGAATACCAATGGATTATCAATGCTCCAACTCCAAACCACACCTGGCTCAGAGCAAAGCTGACCCACATGGCTCCAAGACCAGAACAACCTCGAGAAACAAGGTTTGTTCAGCTCCAGTGTACCCAGACTGGGTGCCTTTGTAAACCATGGAACATGCAGGCACTGAATTTCCTGCTTTCTTTTCCTCCAGGGGCTGTAGGAGCACGTTACTGTAGGAACACATCCCATGAGGGGCAGAGGAGGATAAGCTGGCTAATGTGTGTAGAGGTGACTGGAGGCTGCCACGAAGTTGTAGCAGAATCACACACAAGCACACTCATTAGCTCTTGTCAAACATACATAATGTCTGCTTTTGATATAGAATTTATACCCCAGCCCACATGACTGACTCACTCTGGCCCCCATCCACAGCAGATTTCAACTCCTGATTGCATTTAATGGTCTAAAAGTGACTATTGTACAGGCTCCGGGAGGGTATTTTCTGTGCCAAGAGTATTCTGGGTATTTATATTGAGAACTTCATAAAATCTTTTGTCTGTGCTGAATTAGAGACCCCTGCTGAGGCAATGCTTGTTGAGGCAAGCTAAATTACATGATTTGCTTTTGTGCTGTGAAATACTTGTATTATCTTAAATGTCACGAGCCTGATGCAGTATCAAGTCAAAGGATTTGTAATTTTCCAAAAGCCATTTTTTTCTAAATGTTTATTGCAGGAAGACACTTCTCTTTTCCTTCTATTTTCCTTCTGTCTAATTTCAGAGATGAGTTTTCTAAGACAACTCAAATAAACAGCCTTTCAATCAGTCAAGTGCACTGTCCTGACAGTGAACTTCCCTAGAAACGTATTTTTGTTGTGAATTGAAGAGATTTCATACTGGAGCAGATAGCTGACTGTCTCTCATTCATTATCTTTAATGTATTGTGCCAAACAAAATTACCACCAACTGTACTTCTTGGTGGGGTTACATCTATAAAGCAACAAACCAAAAGGCAAAACTTGCCGTCTGTGAGACGCACATCTCTCTTTGGAAAGCCAAGCGGAAAATAAATTAAAATGCATTTTAAAAGGAATGTTCCACTTTGCATAACAAATAAGAAATTCCTCATTCTATTTAGCTTAGCATTCTATACTGCTATGGGTTGCTTCCTTTCTTTCCCCTCCTAATTTTAGTCTAGATAATTATATTTTGAGGAGAAATGTGATCTGGGAAGTGACATGAGCAGTGATTGCATTTAAGCATTTTCTTTTTTTTCCTTATTTTTTTAAACTTGCCTGCACCTATCCTCTCCATCCTGGTCAAATCCGAAGCAAACCAATTTAGCAAAATTTTCACCATTTACTATTTGCTTGGGTTTTTTTTTCCTGAGACTGCATAACTGTTGTGCCAATTAAAAAAGTATAAAAATGAGTACTTTTGAAAGGATGCAAAAAGTGGGAGAAGAGAGAAAGGCGAAAAAGCAAAGCCTAGAGAAAGCAAACCCAGTGGGCAATACAGACACCAGGTTTTTTAAATACCTCTCCCAAATTATCCCAAGATGCTCAGGACAAGGACCCCTCAATACACTGGTTATGAGCTGCATCCAACACCTTGTAAAACTGTTCTGTAGAAAAGCCATGAATTTAGCTATGCATTACCTTGTCTACTGTACCTGGAGGCACTGGAAGGTCTAAGGGGAAATCTAGTTTAACATACACAATTTAAGGAGACTGTTTCGAGATACTAAAAACAGTTTTCAATTTAGGAACAAGTAAATTATGATAAAATAGTTATTGTAAAAAAGATGAGTATAAAGAGCCACTGTAGCAATTTCTTTATGTAATATGTCAAAAGAAATAAGAACTTAGAAAGCAATGTACCTTCTCCCATTCCTCAAAATACCATCTGTAAAGCCCTAATTTCCTAAAATAAATCCAGAGTGAATTAAATGGGTTATACATGTCTATTGGGGGGATTTATACTGTAATCACAATTATAGGTCTTAAAATAAAGCTACTTCTAATCCCTCCAAAAGATGCTTAATAACGATTAGATTACTGAGGGACTGATTAAGGAGAGATATTGGCTTCAGAAGTGGCCACAGTGAGTAAATTATGTGATCTAAACATAGTTCAGAAAAGAGAAGCACTTTCCAATTTAAAGAGGTCTTAGAAGTGAGTCAATGCCAGAATCCTCTTCCTTTTCATCAGGCTTCCTCTTTACAGATAAATAAATAAACAAACAGATAAAAAAGAGAGACTCTCACATTTTTTCAGCAAAGTAACCCATGAGCCACAGTAACCATGAACAGGTTCATAATGATTCACAGAATGGTTTGGGTGGGATGGGATCCTCAAGATCATCCAGTTCCACCCCCTGCCACGGGCAGGAACACCTTCCACTAGCCCAGGTTGCTTCAAGCCCCATCCAACCTGGCCTGGGGCACTGCCAGGATGAAGACCTCGTTAAGCCCCTATCCCAGTTTGACCTGTGATGGTAAGGACAAATGCAGGTGAATTTCCCAGTGCTACCTGGGATGGTGCCCAGCTCCACCTGCACAGCCCTAGGGGGAGAAAACAGCTTTGGACACCTCTCCTCTCTCTCTGCTCTGGAATCACACTTTATGTGAGTAATCCACACTGACATCTCATTTAAAATAAAGATTTGCAAGTCTCAACAAGACAGGGGCACATCTGCCCCTTCTAGGAATAAGCAAACTAAGGGGCATTAATCTAAAATAGAAAGAAAATATTAACTGTAATCTTTCATTTTTCTCTTTTTGAACTACAGCATGGAGTTTGCATTGTGGCAGATAATAGGACAAAGCAGGAAAAATGGGAATCCCTCTGGAGTCACTGGCAATGCTCTTCTTGACATGCATGAAATGCAGACTTGGCCCAAGGCCTTTGAATCTGATTGTGAGATACAATTACACTAAGAATGGCTGAAAAGGGAAAGAGCTCCAAAATATG
Organism: Formicarius rufipectus; assembly: GCA_013399695.1. Lineage (NCBI taxonomy): Eukaryota > Metazoa > Chordata > Aves > Passeriformes > Formicariidae > Formicarius > Formicarius rufipectus. The sequence continues at coordinate 1,777,415 of VXAU01003238.1, read as the reverse complement.
TTAAATTTGCTGCCACATGGGGAAGAATGAAAGGCACAAAATTATAGTTCCCTTTCAGTGACATGCTGAAGGAACTGTATTTTAACAACATGTCTAGATGGACAGAAAGGAAGGAGGTTCAGCTGTCCAAAGAAGGACCTCATTTAGGCAAAAAACCCCTGTATTTTTAGCTACCCTACTGCCTCTCAAAACAACATCTTGTGTCTTCAGTATTACCCCACAACTGACTGCCTGTGTTAACAGGGTAATGTTGCCAATGGAGCAGCAAATGAGTTCAACACTTTGCTGCAAATAAACTCAGTTGAGTTTCAAATGAAAAGAGTGACTGGGAGGAGAGGCAATTTCTTTAACTTCCAATAATCTTGCATTTTATGTGAAACTTGGGGTTCTAGTAACTAGCTGGATCTTTAACATTGATTCCCACAGTACATTTTCAGCTTCATCTAATGAGAAAACTTAATTTTATCAGTTTCTTTATGTACAGAGTCACAATTAGGTAAAGGTGCAGCTTGAAGCACAGGGCACACATCCCTTCCAGCCTCTCCATTCCTGCACACTCCCCTGAAAACGCACAGGTGACAGGACACATTCCTGGCCAGCTGTGTAGTGATCCAGGCACATAAAGAGCAGCACAGCTCAGGCCAAGGCAGAACTGCTCTCTCAGACATTTAGTGATGAGTGCTATGTTTGGTTTTGAGTTTTGTTGTAGCTCTTGTGACAGGCTGACAAACTGATGGTGATGACAATGACTGTCCTCACAGCACGTACTGGAAAGGACCACATGCTGTCCCAAAGAAATCTGAAACTCTAAATATAATCAAGCAAACTGCAACAGCAAAAATCACCAGGGCTCGAGAGAGACTGAAGAGCTCTGAAGTGCCACAGCCTGTGGGTAACTCTGCCTGTGCCACACACAAAACACAGCGTGGCAAAAGCTACGTGTCTGGTTTTTCAGGTGTGCCTGGCATGTATGTGGAGAAACAGCAGCTGGACAGCTGTTGAGCAGGACCTGAGCTCCCTCATAAAAGCACTCTGCAGAAACATAGTAAGGATGAGCCTATGAGAGAGCAGGAATGATTGTTGAATTAAAGTGCTGAGCTCAGGGTCAGAAGACAAGAGATTCATTTCCACCTCTATCATGAGATCCTCATGTGAATGCGTGTGGGTCAAATGGACTTCTCAGGTTGTCTGGACCTTGGAACAAGCATATATTTTCAATTTATTTACACTCACAAGAAGCAATGAGCAGTAACCTCTCCAGTCTCTGGAAAAAAATTACTTCAACCTGCAAGCATTGAGAACACCTGAGGAGTTCTCCCCTGAATCTTTCCAGCCTTCAGCCTGACCAGCCTGTTTTCTTGCAGGTGCTTTCACGGTAAACCATAAGCCATGCACCTTGCATGGTAAGGGAATATATAATTTTGTGTTAATTATTAATATATCATATTAGATGTCTGTCATATAGATATTCTAGATGTTCTTTGCCTTCTGTGAACTACATTTTAGAAATCTGCAATTTTACATTAGGATAAAAAGCTGAATGATCTCATTGGTCATTTTTCTTCCTGTTTGCCTGTCTGTTATACAACTGCAGAATGATTCCTGGATAGGTAAATAAACCTCTTATTTCTGCATTTCTAATAATGTTTCACAAACTCATCCCCTTCTTTGAAGAAATCCTAATGATACATCAGTTTTCAAATTATCCTTTATCATTTTCAAAGCCTGTAAAAACTGGAAACCTAAGCAGTTTACCTTTTAGTTTCTTATACTGCACATTAACACAAGTTTAGTGTTTGGGGGGGGGGGGGTTTGTATATTTAAATGCCAGCTAATTTAATTTGGCAGTTAGATTCTGCTCTTCACAATTCAGTAACAGCTGTAAATCAGGTTCTAGTTCTCTGAACCTGAATCAGCTTTAGCACTTCCAAAATACTTCCATAAGCCCTGATCATGTGAAACCAAGGAACTAATAGAGGATTTACATATTAAAACTAGTGGATGATACTCAGATGTGGTTAATATCATGTAATCAAAACCCAAACCACTTGTTTCTCAGTTTGGGATTTACAAACATTTTTTAAACCCTGGAATCTTATATAAAATTAAAGCATTCGTCTTAATGATAATTTTACCCTAGAAGCAGCCAAATGTTTCTTTGCAGTTTTAGGAAATTCATTTATAAAACACTTACTATTTATCAGCAAACAACAGATGTGCTCTTTAGGTTAATTACTGGCCAAAGAAAAGTGAAGGAGCCTGAAGGAAGAAAGCTGTGTCTGATGTTTCGTTTGTAATGGTGAGCAGGAGCACATGAAATAGAATCTCTGTGACTTACTAAGGACACTGTATCGAAAGGAAGAAGAAAGTTGCTTCCAATGAAGGAGCAAATCAAGCAGTCTTGTTTAAACGGCACAGCTTCTCAGAACTGCTTTCAGGACAGTGCAATCTAATCCACCAAGGAAGTGTGTCTACAGAACTAGATAAACTAAAGCCACCTTTGAAGGGAAACACAGGACACATTCTATATTTAATAGGCCTGATAAAAAGGAAGGGGAATCAAACAGGGATGTCAGACCATCCATGCCTGCTCAGCACACCTCGCTCAGCCCCTGGCACATGAAGTGGGTGATGTGACAGGCAGTGACAGCCACTGACACGGGCTGTGCACAGGAGAGCACGACCCCGTCCCCTGGCACAGACAGGACAGGACACACCGCTGGGCACCCTGCTCTGCCAGCTGCTCTGCTGTGCACACTGACACAGGGAACTCTCCTGCAGCTCCAGGAGCCACAGCAAGCAGCTCTGGTGGGCTGGGCACGCTCCCCACCGTGGGCTGTAGTGGGGTGTGGGGTAGGACCGATGCCCCCACCCGCCCCATCACGGGTGCTGTGGATCCCCACGTCTCCCCCCGTGGCCACAGCTCCGTCCCTCTCACCTGTTTGGAGACACCACCACTGGCAGCCCTGATTCCCAGAGCAGGTGTGTGCCACCCCGTGCCCTCTGGGGCCCGGGAATGGGAAGGCTTTGCTCACCTCCCTCGTTATCCTTGTTGTCGGCACAGGCGGTTTCCATGGCGACGCTGCATCCCGGTCCCCTCCAGCCGCTCTGGCAGACGCACTGCCAGCTGTTCTGGCCCAGCGTGCACCTCCCGTTGCCATTGCACAGGTCCGGGCAGCCATCTGGGAGGACAAAGGGAGAAGGTGAGCCCAGGGCACACCCACCCCCTGCTGCAGCATCACTGTGCAGACAAAAAGGCTCGGTCCTGCCACTGCAACACACCCTCGCCGTGAAGAAAGGGGACTCCTCCGAGAAGTGGGGACACAGCTGAAGGCAAAGCGCAGGAGGAGCTCTACCTGCCGCGCCACAAGTCTGCAGAACCCTGTAAAGGTTCAGAACTTGAGCTGATAGAAATGAGAGTCTGCTGACGGAAGATGCGTCTCCCATGTGTTTACACACAGGAGAGAGAACATCTCTCCTTCAACAAGCTCCTCAGTGCTCAAGAGGGCCTTTTATACTGTGAGTTGCATCACTCTCCAGAGCTTCTCTAGACACCATAGTTTTTAAAATATTTTCCTTGACAGTAATGCTAGAATACCTACTTATTTAACACTAAGTTTACTTATATTGTGATGTAACATTTCACACTTTCTGAAAAACACATTAGAAGAGATATCCCCAAAAAGATGTATGTTTTGAATTGACTATGGATGTGATATGACTTTTTGCATAGGAAGAGCCAAATTAGGGACAAAAATATTAATTAGCTAAGCTGCTTACATGTTCTAAAAAATGAGCATTGGTGATAGAATACCTTGACTGCTTTTTCCTGGAACTAGATGAGTCAGGAGGCACTACTGGTATCTTACTGAATATTCACTACTAAAAAGGGTAAGAAAACCAAACTTCAGCCTCAGTATATCCAACCAAATCGATCAACACCCAAGCCACACAAGCCATGTGTGTTTGTCTGCAGAGGTGACAGGAGATTTGAGAGGCTGCAGCAGCTCTGCTACTGCACCTCTTCATAAGTCTGAGCAGGAGGAGAAGACTGTGTTGTCATGTTGGAAATAGGTGTTGAATCTCAAAGGCTTACAAACTCTCTTGTTTGATTTGAAAGTACATTCTAATCCTGCCATCACTACAACTGCTGGAGAACATGGAATAATGATCTCATTGCTGTTACTTTTGGACAGAAAATTTAACCTCAGAACAGCTTACAAAGCTTCACACTCTCATTTTCCTCACTGCCAGCAGTGATGGGTCACTGTTGGCATCAAGACATGCAGGGACCTGCTGCAGCTCTCTCAGGTCTCACTGACTGTCTGGGTTAGTCCTTCACACTTGACACTGTGCCCCCAAGCTGTGACTATTAATTAAGTACTCCTCTCTTCCACGCTTTTTAAGAGCACAAAAGGGACTAATGGGCACCCTACCAGACTGTGGATACTCTTCTCATCAGTTGTGAGTGAGGAGGGTAGCAGTGGGAAATACCTTGAAAACAAATAAATATGTTTTCTTTGCCTGAGCAGCACCACTTCAAACATGCAGCACTGGAGAAAGACTCAGGTGACAGTATGTTTCTTTTGTGCCCCTTGGCCTCTGCAGGTGGCAGGGAACAGAAGAAATGGTCAAGCTTGCACAGCTTTCCCACTAGTTCTGAAAGGCTGAAGCCCTCCAGAAATCACTAATTTGGACTGCTCTGTGTTTCTATGAACCCACTCAGAAAGCCACAGCCCTGAGTGTGGCTCTCCCTGCCCCTCCCCGCTGCCTTGGCTGCAGCCAGGTGATGGCACAGGGCAGTTCCTCTGACCCCACACTGGTCTCACACTTCTGCAGCAGTTTCCCATGTATCACATTAAATGCAAGACCATTTAGTTCATGTTACACAGAAAGCTACCAGCAGGTAGAAAGAAGTACTAGAAAGCGAATTTCAGTGCTGTTGTGTATGAAAAAAATAGAGTGCCCCTTTCACTTAAATTTAGGGTTGTTTTGCCATTACATATCCTGGCTATAAAAAATTTCACTTACTTTTACAGCACAGGCAATGGATTCTCAGGACATTCATTCTGCCTTTTTCATTTGTCAGGTTGTTTGAATGACCAAAATGATAACATTCAAGGGGAGGCATCACAGCGTAGGACAAATTACTTGTTTTAAACAAAAAACAAATAGTAATTGTGAATATACCCACACAGTTGGTTTTAGACCGAGGCACTGAAGAGAATTAAACCACTGAAGCAGTTTGCCTTGGAGCAGAGGAGCGAGATGAAAACATGAACAGTAGGGAGCTGGCAAAATCCCTGAAAAGTTTTAAGTGCAGCTGGGGATTAATGGACGTGACTTTGCGTTTAGCGTAAGGAGAGAGGCAGCACCACTGCTACAGACATGGTGTTGCTAGGAAACACTATGCTACCTCTCTGGAGCTTATTTAACCACAGCCTCCCAAAGACAGGCTCTTTGAATAACATAAATATCAGAAGGAAGGGGATGAACAGCAGTAGACTATAACAAGATCTAAATACATGGACAATAATGTCTTCCTTTAAAGATCTATTAAATTAATGATGAATTAACTTCAAAATACTAAATACCTATATAACATTATAGTCAGAAAGACCAACTAGATGACAGAGTTCCATTATGGTCTATTAAGAACAAGGTTTATTTAAAAGAAAGTTTATATTTATGCACTGTACTGACTATCTCCATTTAAAGCTGCCTGCATGATTAGCACTGGTGACCATCCTCTGCACACACAGCATTTCCACGTGGCTCATGGGCCTTGATGGCCTTCAAGGGATTTGGAGAGTTTCATTCTGTGCTCCCTTCTGCCTGCCTTATGAATCTTCTGAGTCAGGAAATCACAGAGAGAGTATGGCAGTCTCAGAGGGAATGGCTATCAACACCTAATCTTAAACAGCAATCCATAGTTGTATGAAGCTCTCAGTCACAGCCCTTCGTGCTAAGCAGACAGGTTGTTATTCCTGGTGTGTAGAGAAATTCTCCTCATCTTTTCCATTACAGCATGCTTAATGGAAAATGTCAAGAAGCAAGGTTAAAAAAGAAGAAAGTGCTTGTTTAAAGTGCTAGATTGACAACCTATTTATTCACAGAACAGGCAGAGTACAGGCAACAGCAGTTCAAGTGTCTCACACTTATGTAGCTGCTGCTAAAGGTGAAACACTAATGCAACCTCCCTTCTCTCTGTCTCTTGCTTGTCTGTGGGATTGGAAATTGGGACCTTCACTACAGGTACATATGCATTAATTAAAACAGCAAGAAAGATTTCAGTATGTTTTGCAATGTTGCATCAGGAATCTGTGATGAACATATGAGAGATCATCAGAGTCAGAATCATTATGAATAGCAAAAAAGCACAATATGGACAGTGCTTGTTTTGAAAATGGGTAGTGCTGGATATATTTACAAGAGAACACTCCTAAGTGTCATCTACTCTGAAATTATTCTGAGACAAAATGTTAAGGTGATTAATTTCTGAACTTAGCAAATTAATTTTCGGTATCTAGGCAGTACATCAAAAATTCTAATCCAATTCTGGATAAATTCTGCACCAAGTTCCTTTTCACTCCACTGATACTCACAAACTCCAGGTATACAAATACACATGTTCAGCTTCCCCTACATACATAGATTTTCCTTTCGATAAACTACTTTAAAACCCCCAAAACAAACATTTAAAGCAAACTAAAATGTAAAATTGGCCCAATTAGTGGTTTCCGTCATAATCATCATAACTCCCATTTAGCATGGAGCAAATCATTCTGGAAAGAGAAAGGGCAGCCAAAGAAAGAGTAGCTAGAGAAATGTTGCTATTTTTAATGTTTTCAAACTTTGAAGGAATAGGCAGTCTCTCAGAATAATTAAAGAAAAGAGGAGAATAGGAAAGATGGAGGGGAAAAAATGTAAAATCTAAGTGATATCTTGTAACCACTTGGAGAAATGGATTATATTTTCAGCCTTTACTGTTTAAATATGGAAAACCAGAAGTAAATCAAGAGGTTATGCCTTCTGAGTCCTTCTGATCCTACACTATGAGCCATCTATCCTCCAAACAAGATCTTCAAGCAGAAAGGGTTCCCAGCACCCCTCCCCATTTGGTGCACACGTGGTGCAGCTACAGCCTGGAATATGAAACCCAGTGTTGATCTTTCTGCCTGACCTCATTTCACCCATCCTGATCGAAAGCCTGTGGCAGGCACTGGAGTCTTTTCACTGACTTGAACTGAGGCTGGACCAGGTGGTCCTGTGGGTGAAGAAGCCCCTGCAGTAGAGGATGTTCTACAGCACAGCGTTTTCTCACTCATAGGATACACGAGTTTCAAGGGGAACATTTAAATTGCATTTAAATCCTCCTCTTTTCATTACAGCTGTTAACTACAGAACTGCAGGAAATAGCAGTAGTCTGGGAGACGATGGTACCTAAAGAATATAGAGAAATGACATAAAAGCTGTAATGACAATAGCCTGTTTAATTTGGATTTTAGAGGATAATCACTGTTTTCATATTTTCTGTTCATTCCTTCAGTGAGGTGCTGGTATGCCTATAGCTATCTAGCAAATAATAAATGAGGTACACAGAATGAGGCACCTAGCAACACTGAAAATTAAAATTATGCTTTTCATTTGCTATTGTTATTTTTTAATCCTTCAATCCCAAAGCCTGCAGGGCTTAGTTAAAGCCAAAGAAAGGGCATACAAATAAAAATGACACATAGTATTATTGTAAACACACACAAGTTATTTTCTACAGAGCAATTCTTCAACTAGAATAAACACATGTCAATACAATACAGTATTGGCTGAGAGAGAAGTGAGGTCCCTTGGAGTGAATTTGGAGTGTTCCAGAACAGGCTGGAGCCATGCAGAGACACTCCCCCAGGTCTTTGAAGCAGAATAGGGACACTGATTGACAGATTGCTAAGAACTAACCCAGCCTTACAGTGTAACACAAAGCCCAGTGTCACTGCCCAAGCACCACAGCAGCTGCCTGGTTTCCAGAGGGAGCTCACGTGGAGCAGGGGCTTCTCTGTGGCACTGAAGAGTTTGTCACCAACATGCTCTGACGGCCTCCCTTGCTTCCATTTTATTTTCCTTTTTATTTTTTTTTTAGAGAAACATTTTGTTTAAACTACTCAACACCCTAAATGTTTCTTTAAGCTAAATATCAAAAAAGGAATGTATAGAATGTATAGAATAAATATCTATTAGCAGATGTGCTGGGCAGATGAATATAGGCCTGAGTTAGAACTACAGAAGGACCTATAATTTTATTTATTGAACAAGCTGAAAAAAAGAAAAGCCAAAAAATTAAGTTTCAAGGACCCTGAAATCCTCCACTCGAATACTTCTTGTGCAGACTAACAATTTTGAATTTTAAGTAAGATTCCTTAAATTGCCTGGGATATGTACTGCACAACAGAATTTCCCTCTAAAGTCTATCTGCTACCTATGTATGCAATTTCAATCTTTCACGTGTAAAAGCAAGAACTCAGAGAACAACCAACTTTCCAAACAAAATACAAAAATATGGTGACTGTTTAGAAGACAAGAAGTAAAGCTCTCACAAAAAGGAACTGCCAGCATTAAAAAGGAAGTTTTAAGAAAAGTCACCTGCATTTTTCTGAAGAGAAAGAACAATAAAAAGGATACAGAGAGACACACACAGAAGAAGAGAGGAAAGCTCATGTTGCAACATAGGTCACAAACATTTGGGATTGAATTAAACCCCAGGGCTGTCAGAGCATCACGCCTTGTTAACAAGGGAGTGCTCCCAGCAGAACATTCCATTTTATCCAACTTCATTTTAAGCGACTCCAGCAGATGGGTCCTGTGACTTTCTCGAGGGGGAGACACCCTCGAGGTCTGTCTCTTGTGCACAACCAACAGAGTTCTCTGTCACCAGCTTTTGGTGTGATCTCCCCCCCACTCCAAGCTGCCAACAGCTGGGCTGGGAAAAGAGGCGATAGTTTGTGCTACACTGTCCTGAGATTCGAGGAAACCAAACAGATCAATGATCAAAACAACCCATGTCTGCTCAGAATCTACACACAGAGCTCCAGCTGAGCCCAAGCATTTGGACTGCCTGGGTATGCAAAAGGCAGTTTCAAGAAGGAAGGGAGGCTGCATGATGGGGACTGAGAAGCCTCTGCAATGCCAAGTGCTCAGTGGCAGCCAGCAGGTCAGATCCAGTCCTACAAGCGTGGGATGTCCACGATCCCAAACACCACCACGGAGCCCCCACATCACCCCCAGAGGGCAGGCAGGGCCTGGGTGGTCCTGCCAGGCAGTGTCCTGTCTGTTCCAGGTGTTGCCTACCTGAACATGAAGATACATCACATCCTGCACTTTGGCTTTCCCCTGAGCAGGTGACAACAGCTTTGGTTGTGTGCCAGCATAAGCACAGGAGTTACATGGAACATAAGCAGACACCGTTGCAGCCCCAAAGCTGCTGCAGAGCTACTGAAGTCCTTCCACAGGCCAAGGAGATCATTTGCTGAAATTTTGAGCAAGAGCTAAAATTTTACCCTAGCAGCACATTTCAGTGACACAGTGTATTCTTTTCAAACAAGACCCCTGCTCAACTCCTATTCATATACCCAATAAAAAGATATATAAAAGATGCAGTAAAATTTGTATTTAAGATAGCTGAGTCTTTCAAATTAATCTTACGGTAACAAAATTCATTTAGAATATAATTCCAGGTGAAATTACATTCATAAAACCACTACCACAACCATAATCTTTTATTGTATTAATGTTTCTGATATTGCATAAAAGGAATGGCATCATCCTTTGTAATAAGTAATATCTTTTCTGAGAAAGAAGCTTTCTCAAGTTGGATTTATCTCTACAATAGTGTCTATATAAGTACTTTTGTGGCAGTGGAATGATAAAGTGACCTATCTGATGGGATGTGTAAATTCAGTCAATTGAAGGGCAACAAGCAAAACACTGATTTCATATTTAAATGAATATATAACTTAATTACAATGTAATAAGTAAAATTCCTACATTAATCACAGTGTTATGACAAGTGGTTTCAGTCATTCATTCATAAAAATTAGAATTCACACCATAATTACTACTCAACCTCCTTGCACACAGTGCAATTTGCTTTTTTTATTATTTGATATATATAACAGTGATAGCTTTTCAAAAATAGGCATTTGAACTGTTTTGAATGAATATTGTGGTAAAGTGTTCCTATACTTTTAGATAGACTTATTAGCTACCAAGCTTCTAGAATCTCATATGTGCTAAACTCCCTGTATACACCAAGATACCATGACAGTGAGCTCTAATATCAAATATTTACAGACTCTGCTGATATGAAAAATACACAATCAGGGTAGGAAAGGGTTGCTACCAAGTACTCCCAGATCTCTGCTTTGACTGAAAACTCTCCAGAGGGGCAGATGTTCTTCTTCCCTCTGAATCAATGCTCTGATGGGTCACCAAATGATGGGTCCATTGTCACTGCCTAGGTTTCCTCAGGACACAGATGCCACCCAGCATTTCTTCTAAATTTCTTTTAAATTTTAAAGGAGAATAAACATCACTAACTCTACTGCTCAGGAAGTATTTTTAAGCAACTTTATTTGTTGCCACCAAGTTTCAGAGCAGAGGCAGAGGAGGTCAACACCAAGCCAGGTTAAATCAGCCAGTTACTTGTAAGCTCAATGTACAAATACTTTAAGTACAAGCACATCCATGTAATTCTTCAGGACTTAAGTAGACATAAAACTATCCTGCAAATGGGGTTCACACTGGCAAAACTCAGCCTAATTCAACAGAATTACATGGATTTCAAGCAGCTACTGTACAGCCTCAGTTTGGCTATAGCTGGGCACTTCATATGATACTTAAAAATAATATAGTGATTTTTCTTCAGAAAAGAGGGGTTTTCTCTGGTTTCTCTGTGTGAGCTGACTACCAAGCATGGGGAAACTCCTTGGATCATAAACTGGCTCTGGTGGCTTTACAGCCCTTCCTGCCTCCTGGAAGCATCTTGGATAACTAGTACTCCTCCTGTCTGAGGGCAGTGAGTCCCTAGGAAACAGAGTCCTCTTTTCACCAGGCTGGCATGAGCCTGATCACTCCACAGAGAAGCAACTCTTGGATGTATCTATTCTGGTCAAATATCACTAGCATAAAATTATCCATTTCCAAACATATTTATAAAGTCCTACTAAAATTAACTAATATTCTAGACCTAATGCAATTTAGGGCATTTTGGGGGAAGACATTCTCAGTTCAGCCATTAGCTTCAAAATACTTTTGTCCACTTCACAAATACTCCACCTATGGCATAAAGGAGGAACAAACTCCTGTGCTCCGTAAATGAGAACTTCCACATATAAAAAAAAAAATAAATAAATCACTTAATCTCCTCTTTTGCTCCAAATACAAATTGCATTTCTTTGACCGTAACTACTTTAACATACTAAAAACTTCACAAAGGAGGAGTTTGAGTCAACCAAAATACCCACTAAGCTAAGTCAGCATTTACAGGGACAAAACAGAACTGTTCCCCTTATGTCAGTGCTACTTAATAGTAATTAACACCAGTATTTCTAATTTGACTTGAATTCAGGGGTGTGAGGGAATGGGATGTGCACACACACAAGCAGGAAACTGCAGTGAGAACAAGCAGGTATTATCCACTACTTGGGTTGCTCAGGGTGCTACAGCAGATGCATGGGAAGGGCAGTGAGTGCTGACAGCCTGTCCAGTGGGCAATAAGGAGGATTTTAGAAAGCCTGCCATAAAAACTGTGGGCTCAAGTCTGATGTCTGACTTCATAACAACCAGATGACCTCCTGACATTCCATCCAAACAGAATTATCTATTATCCCTTCGGCCTTATAATTCATAATTCTCAGGGCAGGGAATCCCAGTTTTCTCAAGCATTATTAAAATATAATTACTTGCTATTCATTAGGTATTAATGCCTGCACAGAATTTATAATTTAGCAATTAACTTTCAGGTATGCAAATGCAGATCCTGTGTAAGCACGCAGGTTATCTCTGAAAGAAGAATAAATATGAGGTTGAACGTAAGCAGACAGTTTCCTCTGTTACTGTGGAGCAGATTAGTATGTTCTGTCCCTTAAATTTGGTGCAGGACTTTGGAATCCCTTCAGGATGAAAAGCACTATATAGACATGTGCAATACATTTTGCAGTTGATCTTCTTAAGGTATTAATCACAACGATTCCATGACTGCACACTGTATGGTTTCAGACTCCAGAGTTCAAACATTCCAGCTATTCCAAAGGAAAATCCCAAAGAAAAAAAATTAGATTTTTTTTTTTTAAGAAGCATTGTGGGATAGTCGGGAATGAAAAATAGTAACATACACTAAATCATGAATATGATTAGAGGTGACAAAAAATAATGGCTATTTGGATATTAAAATAAATCTACCTCGCATGTTTGTTAAGGCTAGAATTTATGGAGTTTAAATACGTACAAGTGTAAAGTATGAACTAATGCCCATGACCTAGGATCAGTATTCTCCCACACAGGCAATGTACATAAACCAAATTAAAATAGATAAGCAATGTATTCTGGGTTATGTATTAGTGTATGCTGAGTTGTTTGGCAGATGTAGGATAGAAGATGAATATTTTAGTACGTAAACTATAAACATGCCTTTAATTCTCAAGTGCAAGGCACCACTCTGCATTCCTTGTCCATATACATAAGCCTCATGAATATCAAGCCATTTTCCAATTTTTATATCTACCAACTGCACAAATAACTAATAAAAGCTACAGAAATAAAAATGTTGTTTTCATAAATAAACTGGTTTAAATCCTGCATGCACAGACAAAGCATAATATGGTTTCTTTTTGTTCTTTTTTTATCTGCCTACGTGGTGAAGGAAGAAACCCTATAATCTTTCATATATAACCAGCTGCTTTGATATTTAAATGCTAAATAAAACTGGGAAGGTGATTTTGATCTACTAGGGAGATCATCTTCTCCATTCCACCCCCAAGAAAGACAAGTGCATTTAATCTGCACTTGGAAAGAATTTGGAAGAGAAACGAGCCTTTAGACTCTACTTGTTTCACATTAAACATATTTACTATTGGGTAACTGATAGCTCTGCTCCTCCCCTTGCCTCACCAGGACTGTCCTTAATTCTCTAGAATGAATACTTAAGTCCTTCTGCTGCTAGGCAGAGTACTTATTTTCCATTTCTCTGTTGAAGGCATCAGAAGCACCAACAAGGCTTTTAACTTGATTGCCTTGCATCTGTGTTTGACAGCTTTAAAGCCATACTGGGACAGGCGGGTTTTTACTTGTTATACTGGGAGTGGTTGTCAGGAGCACTTCCCTCAGGAGGAGAAACACAAGGTAAGGGAGATGGAGATGCAGCCAAGAAATCTGGAGACCACCCCATCTCAGCTGCAATAGGACTGCATAACCAATACATTGGATTCATGCACTTTAGTCACTGATTCATGTCAGGCAAAAAGGTGCACGATAAACCTACAGGGAAAAGAAGACTAAGCATTACTAGAAACAAAGACCTGTTAAAACCCCTAGATCTGTACATGGGACAGCTAAAGGACAACGTGCTATGGTTAGTGCAATTAGATCTCTCCTTGCGGTGCTGAAAATGCAGCTTGAGTAGCAGCTCATTGTAAATCTAGACATCAAACAGATGTCAAAGACATTTTTCTTTTCTGTTTTCTATGCCGATTATTATTCAGAAAAAGTCCAGGGATATGCACCAGAACAAGAGACTGCTCTGAAGGCCAGCATTACTGACCCTCAGTGTTCAAATAAAATAACTTAGGTTACCACAGTGTCCCCACAATGTCAGTGGGCTATTTTCCATTGTTTAACTGTTAGCACATTTCCGGGGACATGTTAGATGCTCATAATAATTAGGGTTTTCTTGAGTTAATAATCATTTGTTTGAAGCTGTGAAACCAAACAGCCTTTTCCCATCACACAGCAATAGTTCATCAGTTTGGAGCAGAGAGACAAGTCCTGCCCTGGCTTGAGCTGCAGAGGATTTCCAGCATTCCCCACTCTCTGTGCCATGAGGAGCCAACAAGAGAACACCTTGCCACACCAAAGTGTCACCTGAAGGTCTCTGTCCTGAGCTTTGGTGCAGTTTGACTCTATTTAGAGTTTAAGATTTACATGGATCATGATCAAGCAAAGTGAATTTTGGAACAGGTCAAGGTTTCAGAGCAAATACCTGTGTGGGAATATGCTCAATCAGGCATAGTGCATATCCAATTTACTGCTGTAAGAAGTGAGGAAATATTTGTAAAAATCCTTCTTAAGTGGAAAAGCTCTCCTGCAATTTGATGACATGGAATACTGCAGGAGACATGGAATACTGCAGGGACAAGGAGTGCAGTCCCATTTACACAGGCTTAACACTGTCTGTAGTGTAACACTCACCCAGTATTCCCTTCAAGCCACTGTTGCCTGTTCAGCCTTCACAAAGAGTGACCTTGGCTCTGATAACCCACTCTAAACATGGAAGACTTTCTCCCTTCTAAATCAATATTTCTGACTTATTTTGGAAGGAAAAAAAAAAGTTTCAAACATTCACAGGACACAAAAAAGATATATATGGATTGGCTTCATGATAAAGAATCAATTAATAATGATCTAAGGGAGGCAGTAACAAAAAAGCAATTTTAGCCTTAGTTTCCAAAGAAGCAAAAAAAATAATTATTTGGATCTAAAAGTCTGTGTCACTATCCTGCCCTCCACCCCAATTCAACTATCTATTAGCAGTGCTGCATGGGAGCAACACTAACCTTCCTTTCAGAAGACCAACAAGCTCCTATGCAGTGATTTAAGTCTAAACACCTTTTAATTTCTGTTTTAAACAAGAACAGGCACATTGCCACTGCTTTTCCTGTACTGTTATCAAATTAGTCTCAAAACACCCAAAAAGCAAGCATTGGAATTCATCAGGATCCATAAACATCTTAAGAAAATCATATTGTGTTTTCATTTTTCCAGCAGTAAGTAATGATCCATGGCTTTCCGCTTTCAGTAATACTTTTCTGGTTCAAATACAAGTGATTCTGCTATTTAAAAAAAAATTTAAAATTAAATAAATAAATAAAACAACCTAAAACAAACCACAAAAAAAAACCCCAAAAAGCCAAAACACACAGGGAACACCCAGTTTCTTTTTCTGTAACTGCTTAATTCTGAGCACAGTACCTTCCATTGTAAGCCTGCATGCTATAATGCTCATTCCTCTACTAATTTCAGAGAGAAGTGATCTGCAACCCACCATATACACATTTTGCTTTGCTTTATTAAATGGAAAGCAAAGAACTCAGATCAGTTTATATTTCAACTGTGCTGAAAAATGGATGGCAACTTGCTCCATGAGGGACTGAGTTCTCTCTGGTATTCCCAGTGGTTAAAACAACAAGCCGGTTCTCTCATCTGTACTAATGTGGCTCTGGTTTTAGGAGGATCAGCATCTTCTGGGACGTTTAGGGGTTGTGTTTGTGCATGCTGAATTTACAAAAATAGTTGCAGTTCTGTTCTTGAGGAGCTCATTCCACAAGAAACTCAGCAACTCCTTTTGATTCCTAACAATCGGAAAATCACAGTATTTCAAGCAGTAGGTCAATAAATCACCGTGTTCTTCAGGGCAAAAAATGCTATGGTTAAACTGGTATTTTTTTCTTTGCTAATTTGTGCTTTTGGATAATTGTCATCTTAGTATTGCTTCTAGCCTCAAATCACCACCTAGCAACCCAGTAATACTTTTCACTACAAACTGATTTAGTTTTTAATTAAAAAGAGTGGTTTTAATCACAATCACACCATTATATTTATTTCTTAGCTACCAAAGTTATTATCCCTATTAATTCTATCCAGAACATGGACTGCATCTTGATGCACTGTGGTTCTTTAGCTCAGTTGTTCAATTCTATGAAAAACTATTTGAAGGCAAATTAAAGTAGATGTGGTCTAGATGCATTATGAATCTTACTCATTTTTCACACTCTTGAATAACTTTAGCCTTTCAACATCTGCTTAAAAAAACCCACTCACCTGAAATTTTATAATTAATAAGAATGAATATAGGACAGATTTATCTTTATACGAGTTCCTGAAAAAATATACTAAAATGCTAGAAGTGTATATAGTTTTCAATTGTGTGAATCACTATCAGCTCGTGTCATGCCAATTCAGTCATGGCAAAACATTTAAAGAAGAAACACCTAAACCTGTCCTTGAGGCTATTTTGTTGGTATCTTATTTTACAGCATTTTAAAAGCAGGCTCCAGTCTACTAATGCTGAGTTGAACAACCTGCTTTACACTGGACTGTTAAAAACTGTGAAGAGAAGCTAAAAATAGAGTGAGATTAGGAAAAAGCAATAAACCCTGATGCTGCTGTATTGTTTGTCAAAATTAGAGCTCCCTAGTTCCAGACTGCAGGAAAACCACAACCTTTAAAAGGCATTCTGCAGTGGAGAAACTACAAATGAGGTGGGCAGGAGTTGGGTGCTGTGACACAAACCATGTCTGAGAGAACCACAGTTGAACATCTGGGGCTCCCTGCACGGCTCCCAGTAACCAGTGAGACAGCACAAGAACAGGCAACACATCCCAGATGTTACACATCAGTCATGGGCCATAGAACTGGCACTTTACAGTAGAGCAGGAGTAAAAATAGCTTTGAAGTGTAGCGAAAGGAGAGGCAGAAAAGCTGTATGTGGATAAGCACACAGTCATGTCTCCTCTGCCTAAATTTTCATTAGGGATAATGTTCTGATCCAGGCCACACTGAAGTCTTTGTGAAAGCAAAGTTGCTCCTTTCCCATGAAAACTGCTTAACTGTTTAAGAGAGGTACTTGTTTGGAGTGAGATATTTAGATTAAGTGTGTAGCAGGCAGGGCTTAGGGTCAGATCTCAGATTTTAAAATCTTCAGGGAACAGGCAGACCATGAATCCCTTCTGCTCTAATCCTGTTAGTGAATGAAGAGAGAATGACAAAAAACACAGCAACCTTAATTTCTCATGTCCTGCTTTTCCTCTGGCTTTCAGTATGACTGAACTGCTGGTGGATTAATGACACACCAGTATTGCTTTGTCTCCATCTAGCCCAGCATGGATGTGTTTTGAAGACAACTGACAGACTGAGATGGACAGGTATGTGTCAATCAGCACTGTATCACTGAAAACACTACAGTGGAATGTGCTGGGAATTGCAGAAACCCACACAGTTATCTACAATTTCTTGGCAGCTATAAAATCAGGTAATAGTGACCTCAATATTACTACAATTATTTGCACTTTCAACATACAGAGATGAACATGGACCACAACATCAGACTTCAATGCCTTTAAGAACAGTCAAGTTTGTATTTAGCTCTTACATTTCAGTAACCCAAATTATGTTTGTAATTTCTTTGGGCAAATGAGATATACTGTGTTACATGGTGATTTCTGTTGCACAGCAAACGTTGCATCTTTTTGTATCTATAGAAAAAAACTATATCTGAACTGAAATAGGCTGAGGCTACCAACAGGAATAATCTCCAGGAGCAAAGTCATCCTAATGAGCATTTCATAAGCAGGTCAGGATAGGCATGGAAAGAAAGAACAAGAGAAAAGAGTTGTCTAACATGAATTTTGTAAAAACTTCCTTCAGTAAGAATGGCTCCGGATACCTCATAACTGTGCTCTGAACAAGTCCCCATATTCATTTCTTAAGATCTTTTAAAAAAACTGTCTAAGTAAGGGCTTTTTAGTGAAAGAAGGATGTATCAATATTCAACATCAGTGTGTATTCATCCTCAGCGAGCAGTTACTGCGTAAGAGAGAACTGACAGTTTAAAGAGAAGCCTTTCAATAGTTTCGTTTTTCCCTGAAGCCCTAAATAGATCACACAGCAAAATCCTGAACTGACACTTTTGAGGTGCTACAGAGACCATTTTTCCCTTTTTATTTCTGACATTAATATTTTTAATACAACATTAAACTATGAAAATACTGAGCAGAGTCTCTCAAAAGCATCAAATATCTTAGGAAGACAAGTCTCTGACTTCTAATACATCCGACCATTAATTTGATATTAATTTGGCAAGAAGCTGAAAAGGTAAAGCTTTGCATATGAATTGTTATTCCATAGAGTTTGCAGCAGTCAGGCAAAACACATTTGGCTTTATTTGCATCTCCAAGCGTGAAAGATTATGTGAAACTGATGCTGAAGATGCAAATATTATACCTTGAGAATGTATAGGCAAGAATGCAAAGAAAAGGTATCTTTAACAAGAGCACAAACAGCAGGCCTCAAAAGGATGGACAGCTATTGTTCTCTTTTGTATTTCTTTCTCAGGAAGTATAAATATTACATATATGTATATACATATCTATTTCTCAAGATGTGGTACTACCTTTCTGTCTCTATACAATCTATGTCACTGACCTCTCACAAGCATTGCTGTGTCTTTGTTGTTTTATACCCAGCAACACCATGTAATTCACTCACTTGCTGAAGCTCTGCTTGACACCACAGGGTGCAAAATAACACAGAAAATATTATCTGCAGGAGAAGAGAAGATTGTCTGACGCTGGGAATACTCCTATGAACAGCAAAATCAGCTCTGCCCTTTCAAAAGTTAGATCAGCTCCTTGATTGATTGCCCTTCCCCCCTTTTTGTGGTCTTTTAAGAGCTCGAGAATTGGCCAGAAAATCAATATAACTCATGCAGAAGCCCCTCCAAAAGGACAAAAAAGAAATGTGGCTTTAGTTTGGGAAGGTATTCACCAATATCTGCTGGGTGCATCTTTGAAGTACTAGACATAATGCAGGAAGTTTTGCTGAAAACACTCTCATTAAATTTTTTAGGCTAGAAAGGGAAGAAATAAGGTCATGTTCTGCAAATATTCTGTAAAAAGAGGCAGAAAAAACCCACTCAAGTGTTCTGACACCACACTCTGACATATTTCAATCATTTACAGGAAGCCCTCAGCAAAGAATGCAAACAGGAAAGTTCTTCCTCATGAATAAGCTTGCCTTTCAGCCAAAAAAGATCCCCAGCTGCCCCGTGCAAATTCTGCAAATGAGAAGGAACTCTTTTTCTAAACTCCCTGAAAGTCAAACCAGTCTCACTATATACAAGTCTCTGCACAGAATATATTTCCTTGCAAATATACATAATCAGCTTATGATAAAGTGAGGGGATGCATATCATACTTCTGGATTCCTCAGTGCTACAGGGATTGTTTAGAAAGTTTACTCATCCCTGATCCACAACAGTAGCCAAGGATATTTCAGCAGGAATTTGCAAAGTTACAAAACAGAAACAAAAGTCCCAAAGCAAGAGCAAACTACACTATGTAGTCAGCATGGAATCTGGGGACTCCACAGCCAAGAGATTTAATCCAGAAGTTTTGGAGGTGAACTAAAAGATGACCTGTTTACAGAACCAACATTACAGAACCAACAAAGCACCTCAACAGCAAATGTAGCTGGGATACATAAAAAGCATCCGTTTTCCAGGAAGAAGTTCATTTAGCAGGAATTTGCACCTTTACTGAAGCACAGAGATGTTGGATTAGATGACCATTTGTCTGATGGACTAGTACATCACCTTAGTTTTGGTTATCAAATGTAACATAACATGTGTGGTCAAAACACCACTTTGTAAGGAAAGCCTCTACCTTTTGAGTCTCTCTACACTTGCATGAAACGAATAAAAATGTGAATGATGTGCAGAGAATGCAGGAATTGTTGAGAACCCCTCATGAATTATCTGCTGCTCTTCAGTTTTGCTGAACAGACACAGGGGGGAACCACCCTGTAAGACTCCAAGGAAATCTTGGCACCACTTACCCAAAAGGCTGGGTCACATGTGCTTGTCAAGAAACCTGCTACCAGCTGTAAAAACAGGGGGATAACTGTATCACCCAGGTGATGAACTGGGATCTGCAGCTACAGAAACAGCCAACATCTCTAACATTTCTGGTCATGTCATCATCTAGATTACCAACATATTTCTGTATCAGCTGTAATGAAAAGTGGTCATGACCCAAATATTGGATGCATTTTTCAAATAAAATGAAAAAATGTGTTCCTCCCTCTACAGAGCACGCAATCTAAATTCCTGTCATCTCCGCTAGAGATTTTTTTTATGCCTTGATAGGTTATAAACGGTTACAGATTAATTTTAAGTTAGAAGTGCATTGGAGAAGTCTAATATATCTCCAGCTCCTTCTAAATTGCTCTTTGTCAGATACGATGGCTTTCCACTACCTCCTCCCACACACTTTCCATCTCTCCTGAAAATTGCCTCATCTTTGAGTCATTACCGTCGTAATTACAACAAGAGAAATCAGTAGTAGAAGAAAAAAATCTTTGACACAGAGCATTATCATGGGACAAAAATACCTTGCTATCTCCAAAGATAACACAGTGCTGCATTATTAATGTTCCTATTGATTATTGACTTCATGATAAGGTAAATAATTAACTCTTTAGACTTTACTTGTGGTATTCCTTCCAGCTGGCAGAAAATATAAACGTGGCTAAAAGCTGGAAAGGGCACAGTCATCTCAAAACATCTGGAGAGGGGAGGAATTTTAAGTGAAGTTTAGATTTTAGTAAAACCAAAGGTGGAATCCTATCCACCCAGTACTCACCTGGGCAAGTCCTGCTGCTTTGAAGGAGGGACATTTAAAGTATTTACCTGCTGGGTGGAGTTTGTTTGGGTGTTTCATAGTGGCTCAATATCCATGTCAACAAGCAAAGACAGAACACACACATTAGCCTCGTTGGGTGGATAAATGGTCAATTCTACTCCCAAAATATTAGATTCTTAAAGGGAATCAAAGTACAAATCTTAACACAGGCCATTATAAAATAAATTTCATAGAAGGAATGATTCCTTTTAAGGTCATTTAAAAGGAGACTGGAAGGGAGCTCATTCAAGTTCACTGATTTTCTAGTGAGCTCGCTGCCCCATGGCAGGATGAATTCCTTCTCTGCTGTTCCTGACAGATGTTTGTCTAAATGCTTGTCAAAAGCTGCATTGAAGAGGAGTCCACAACATGCTTGGACATCCTACTTCAGTTTTTCATTTGCTGTTACATGCTTTTTCCTAACACCTAACACAAATATCCCATATTGTAACTTAAACGTCTTAAACCCGGATACAGAATCTTTTCTTTTTCCTGAACATTTCCATTGCATCTGGAAATTTTAGGTTATTGTCCACCATGTAGGTGACAGAATCCTGGTTCTTTCAAATCTCTCTTCCTTATTCAAGGCCCTGAAAACACAGAAGACACAGGGCTAATACAATTACCAAATCCCCTATTAACTGAGAAACATATCCCACAGTTTTGATGCTTTTAGTACAGGGGTCAAGGACTCAGATCCCCATCTCTGGAGTCAGATTTCCAAAAGGAGTACCAAGGCCAGGAACAGTGTTAGATTTATGTTGGACTCAAGGATCTTAGCTGGCCTGAGTTGAAACATAAAAAAAGGAACAGAAAATATAAAAATTGTCTGGACCAAAATCTGCAGCAGAGTATCCACATTATAAACCAATTTTGAGTAGAGTCTTTCCTCACTTTCTGTCTGAAAGGGAGTGCTTAACCTACATCTAATGCACTATGTGAGCAGACAAGAGCAAGGCTTGGGAATATGACAGGCAGCCACAAAGAAAACCTCACGGATCACCTTCTGGTGAGAGCTCACCTTAAAGATACATTTGCAGACTTTTACATTTTACTTGTAAATATTTAGGATTAAGTCCTGATTTTACTGCTCTCACAGTGAGAGTTTTACCAATAACTTAATAAGATTCACGGTTCATGCTGCAGGGATATGAGTTACAGATGGAATTACCCTTTTTAAATGGTATTTCTGACTGTTTCCTAAGATCTCCATATATATCACCTCGTCCTTGGACTCTTGACAGTTTATACACAGAACACCCTCCACAACTGCTTGAAAACAACAGCTCTAAACATTCAAATATTATTTTCAGTGAAAGCAACAGATCTGTTTTATAACAGCACACTTTAACAACACTCAGATGATTCACAGAAAAGCTAAATCCTCCATCTGTCATGGAATTGGTTCGAGATTAACAACTTCTATACCTTAGTCTTTCACTTCGTTATTAGTTTTCCAATATTTTTTTTCCTCATCTAGATTACCCTCTATTATTTAGTTATAACTTCCTCCATAATTGCAATCAATGAATAGTAATCACTTAATAAACGTATCCTGACAGGTCTATTTTTGCACTGGGAAAAGATTAATTTTCTTTATCACCACTCCAGTAAGCAATTTTTTTTCCTACCTGAAGTAGCAAAGTGAACTGTAGTTCTGCTCTGCTACACAGAGCACCTGAGCATGACCAGACACCACTCCTTTCACTTTTATAGTATTTGTATATAGATTTATCAAAATCTGTGTAACTTGGAATGTGCATTCACTTTTATTTGCATTCATTCTTATGTGTAATTCTATTGCACACAGGCAACAGCTGCTTTGCACAATCACTTTGTTAACACTGAGCTAATTCTGCTGTGCTGGGAGGCTTTCCAAGTGCTTTTCCTAAACTCAGGGAATGCAGAGAGAAACTGCACTTTTGTTAAAGTTTTTGAGCTCAGACACTCCACATTGAAGTGCCAAAGAATGTGCATTCTGTCAAGTATCTATTACCTAATTTGACATTAAGTAGGATAAAATATCCTGAGTGAACTTGGATACCTGCAGGTTGCTATGATGATTTCTTTTCCCCTGCCATATAAATAAAACACATGAAAATGGTAAAGAAACATAAACAAAAGAAAATGCATTTTGGTTTGTGTATAGAAACCTGCTTTTCCTTCTCCCAAGTTAGATTAGTTTGTTCTAAGTGGGTTGGCCTAAAGTCACAGGAATCAAAGCAAGTTTTCCTGCTGACTTCATTCCAGATTAGACAGAGCAAAAAGTGGAAGTTCAGAGGAAATAACCTCTCCTATGGGATTCACATTTTTCAGCTTCAAGTCCATATGGAGAAATTCTCCAATGTCTTGTGAGGTAAGCCTGGTCATGCAGGGCTCCTGTAAAACTAATATGGGTATGAAAAAATACAAACAGTGTACAAGGATGGGAGAGATTCACCCTCTGCTCTTTCCTGTCTTACTCTGGTCTGGCCTCGCTTTGCCTAAGTACAAACAGACTGTGCAGTTTACCAAGTACCTTTCAAAAAGGACTAAGTCATGGCTTTGAAGTAAAAAAAATGAAGTAACTTCAAAATAATTTAAAAATCAAGGTTTTAACACATTGAAAGTGCATTCCTGAATACTATCTTTTCAGGTGGACCCCCCATAGTGAGTAATTCTGACATTAAATGGGGTGCCAAACTTACAGTCAAAATCAAAACCATAAAGGCAGTACTCTGGATTAATGTGAGTTTCTGTAAAATTAAAGGGCACTTTACTTCTTCACACTAACACTTCAAACATCAATTCATCCTTGTACCAAAGTACAAATTCCCTCTAAGAACAAATTTTCCAGTGCTAACTCTTAGCATTTTTCGTACCAATACTGACAAAAATTAGCTGTACCATCCTCATCCTCTGACTGTCCCTGCATTTCAGTGCCACGTAACACAAACCAGTGGGGTTGTGCCGAACTGTCCCTCGGAACTGAATCCTATTCTGGCCTCCTGCTTTGTGCTTTTGAACATGGCCTCAGGATATGACCATATGAAAATTCTTACTAATACAGGCTTATCACAAGAATATATATCTGTCTAAAAACAACAGACAACTTAGGAGTGCACAAATCTGACACATGATAACTAGGAGGACAGCCCTATGTTTTTTGCACCAGTCTCATCTTTGCCACAGGCAGAAGCACATTAAGTTTCAAGGATAACTTTCTAACACATACCAAACAAAAAAAGCTTAGATCTGTTTTCATCAGTTTGGAAGTATCACCCTTCCTCTGGAAAGAGCTGATTATATACATCAATAATAGGGAAGATATTTAGCTCAAAGCTTTGAAAATTAGACTTAAAATCTCACGTCAGAGTTCACTAGTTCAGCTTGCAATTTTCAGCATACTTCTGAGATCTTGGTAAAAGGCATCTTTTTGTCTGCACAGTAATGAAGACTTTACACACACTAATTACTTATCAACATAGACATATTACTAAGAGATTAGAAAGCAAAACAAATTTTAAGCAAAGCACCAACTTTGGAAATAAGTAATTATTACAGAATTACAGAATGAAAAAAATTATATAGTAGGCATTTTGTAAGATCTGGGAAGCACTTAATATGAAAACAAAATGCCTGGATTAATCTAGCAGAGGTGTGTTGCTATGATGGAAGTCTGAAAGCAATTATGAAAAAACACTCTGCATCTGTGCTGGTCACAAAGTGTTCAGTCATAAAAGCTTTGATTTAAATCATATTAGCATAGTGTGGCAAAGCATGCAGCACCACAACATCAAAGGATATGCCCTGAAAATACATATCAATTTTTCTTTTTTTTTTTAATTTTTTTTTTTCTGTCTCCAATAAGAGCAAACTTTTAGTTTCCAGCTCATGTGTGCGTCAGAAATGATCTGTATATCCAGGGAGAAATCAGAGAATGAAAAATAAAAACAGCTTGAGGGATGCAAGAATCTCACCATACTTTTAAGTAAAGAAATAACAATTCACTTGTAATAAGACTGTCCCATTAAGGTCCCTGATTGCCATTATAATCTCAATCGACCTACTCTTTTCTTTGTTAAATTTACCATCTTAGATAACGAAAACAGCAAGACTTTGGATTTGGACTCAGTGGGTTTCTTTTAAGGTACAACTCACACTTCTCCAAACTTTTTCTGGAGAAAAGCACACGTGCCCAAATTGTCTCAGCAGTTGGATACTCTTGTTCCAGATAAACTTGTTCAGACTTCTCAGAGGAGATGTGATCACTGAGAATTTCCCATTTTTGATTTCAGCATAGAGAAAATAACAATTTTCTCCCTTGTTTTGGGTAACTTTCCCAAATAATCCAAACTGTCTGGCAGACAGGTTGTAGAGACTAAATAAAGAACTTTATTCGGGACCAATTAATTCCTCCCTAGAGTAACTTTTCTAACAGGGCAACTGAGAGGACAGAGCATCATTGCTTTGTGCTGGTGTAACCTTTCTGAACCTCCCAGGCTGACACATCACAGCTGAGATGGAACTGTGCTGGTCACTGCCTTCTGATGATGCCCGCACTGCCCTGAGCAGCAGGATGTGAGGGCAGGGGACAGCAGGATGCTGCAGTGCCCACAGGGTCCTGTCCATATGCCAACACCATTCCCACTGTCACGGCACAGGAGAATGCCAGGGAGCCTCTTGGGTGCCACCAGGAACACTCACTCCTCCACCACTTGGCCCCTGCTCTGGGTGGGGATGTGTTCCAGATGTGATGTAAAATAGCAGGAGAGCACTGAGGTATCAGACCAGGGAGTTAAAAAAGGCACCATTCACACAAAGGAATGTTTAGTCGAGTTTGAAAATCGTGGCTCGGATGATACCAGGATGGACTTTCTGTCACATCTTTACTTACTAATGTTCACTGGTTGTAGAATTGGCTGTTATGAGGTTTTTTTAGTCTCTACAATCCATGTTGTGACTGATTTCAGATGATTCCAAGAGCTCACCTGCGTTTCACCCAACACACTTGGCGCCAGAGAGCACGAGGGCCCTTAAGGGAACAGCCCATTACAAAACACCACAGTAACTATGTTTCTACGATTTATGAAAAGAAAGCAATATGTGCCTGTTTCGGTGCCTGTCGTTTGCCTACCAATGGTGCAGTGCTCCCCATTCCAGCCCTCTCTGCATTCACACTTCCCATCTTTACAGGTGCCGTGCTCCGTGCAGCGGGGGTGGCACACGCGCTGGTCACAGGCTGCTCCCGTCCAGCCTTCCTCGCAGCGACACGCTCCGCCCATGCACACCCCGTGGGTGCCACAGTCCACTGAACACACTTCTAGGAGAGAAGAGAAGGGACAGCAAACTCATTTGTAGAGGGGAAGAAAAAACAAAACCAAACCGACCCAACTACAACACAAAATCCCACAACAGCGATCGGAATTACGGTGGATACTTCACCGAGTCGGGAAGGGGAGCAGAACAGGCATGATGTGGCTGAAAACTGAATGCTGCCAAAAGCTGGCCTGCTTCCTATTCTGAGGAAAACTGGCATATAACTCTTGTTTTAGAAATAAATTATATTTAAAAGTTGTTTAAGAGAATTTGCTGGAGTGTGCTGGACAGACTGTGTCTTCTACATATAATGGATACAAATTTCAGAGGCAGCGTCCCCACCACCTGTCAGCAGTTTGAGTGGGAGCAGGTAGCTCTGTTTTACTCAAATCTGGACCCTGGGGAATATATTGCAATTGAAACTAACTTCATTCAGCAGGGAAAATGGTGGCAATTCAGGGTCACTTAGACTCCAGGAGTGATGGATAAAAGACACTTTCAAAGGAAAGATTTTGTTTTCCTATTGCCAACACGGTCAGTTATCTGGTGTCTCACTCCAAAAGTTGTACTGCTCTCTGACAGCTAAAGTTGTAGAAAAGCAGAGGGGTTCTTTTGGCCCACACAACACCAAAGACATGGACATGGAAACTCTCATTCATGAATTCTTCTGGCTTCTGATTCATGAAGCAGAAAACAAATATCTTCATGTGCATGTCATTGGTGGGGTATTCTCAGTGAATCCTCTTAGGAAATAACAGAATAATGTTTTGAGAGACTTGCTTTTGGCCTACAGCTTCATCTCAAGGTTCAATTTACAACAAAAACAAAACATTCCCTGCATTTTGTTCCTCACAAATAGGACATCTGCTGTCTTGTCAAACCTATGTTTTCCTCTTTTGCTCCTTTTATTGAAATAATCCAGTTTTACAACTGCAGCTTTGGTGAGGATGAAAGTTTTAGCCAACACATTTGTGCCTGCTTTTACGTGCTACAAACTTTTTAAAATATACTATAAAAACTTAACATTATAAAGACTTTCTATTGTTTAAAATATATTTCATCTACAACTGAAGAGGGAAAAATATATATTTTTTAACTGAAAATAGATCTTTCTGGTTTGTGATGTTTCTCATAAAGGAGAGGGATTTTGATGCACAGTAAAGCAAACACTCAGAATGTGCTTAAGTGTCATGTTCTCCATTCCTCAAGTGTTATTCACATTTACCAATTCTGGACATTTTCATTTACAGTTTGTGAAGCACTGATGCAACCTTTTCAGTCCAAATGAGACTCAGTGTCAGGAAGAAACACAGACTCCTAAGCTGCATCCACCTCATCCCTCAGCTGACAGTCCCAAAGAATTTCACGAATCATCGCATCTGAGATACACTCCCAATAAAATCAAAACATGTTCCAAAGACAATTTCCTAAATTCTTTGCATTTCAAACGTGCCATAGGTATTAATGCTTTAACACAACAGGATCAGGGTGTCAGACTCAGGGGAAGAACCTCTTTTCCTTACCAACGGAGCAGTCGGGCCCCATCCAGTTGGGGTCGCAGCTGCAAAGCCCCGTGTCAGCCAGGTAGGTGCCGTGCCCACTGCACTGGTCTGGGCACTGCGCCCTGGGCAGCTCACAGTTCACTCCTCCCCAGCCTGGGCTGCAGAGACATTCCCCATTCACACACACGCCGTGGTTGGAGCACGTGGGATC
Organism: Formicarius rufipectus; assembly: GCA_013399695.1. Lineage (NCBI taxonomy): Eukaryota > Metazoa > Chordata > Aves > Passeriformes > Formicariidae > Formicarius > Formicarius rufipectus. The sequence goes on along the minus strand of VXAU01003238.1, from coordinate 1,749,684 downwards.
CAAGCAATCCACTAGAGGAGGGAACAAAAGCACCGCAGAGAAGGGTCAGGCCATGCAAAATGACGTTTAGAGAGCCACGGAGACGTGGGCTCGGAGAAGTTTGCACCCCCGGGAGAAATGACAGCATGCTGAGGGGGTTCTTCAAGTCATATCAACACCCGGTCTGAGAAGGGGAAAGGGAAGTAATTTATGTTTTGCTTTAAGTAAAACAAATAAAACGGGGTTTGACCGAACAATGGCAGTTTACTGCAGGATTATTATGGCACAAAGACTTAAAAATAACACTTAAATATATATAACAAGAGTTCCACACGTGAGCCTGGAGACAATTCCTCTGAAATACACTGAAGTTCCAATGATTCATGTACTGCACTTAAATTAAAAAGTTAATAAATTGCAGTTTTAGAGGAGTTTTTCTTTGGAATATCTTCATCAATACTGCTATTATTACTATTAAAATGCTAGAGCATTGTGAGTACCTAGAAGTCAAAACATAGAGCTTTCAGCTTCTTTTAGGCTTCTAATCACTGAGGCACTTCTCAGTGTTTGATCCATGGTTCATTAACAGCTGAGCTAGGAAACTGAGAGCCCTACTTACTTCAACACATATTCCAACCAGAAGATTATTCCTCTTAAAAAAATAAAACCAGATACAGATTTCATATTTTCTCAATCCAGAAACAACAGAGGAAGAAAGTGAAAATAGTTATGATGGAAAAGGATGCAATGAAATTTCAGTCGCTATTTCAATCCTGATAAATAAAAGAATGTTATGAGCTATCTTTCAAATAAACTTTATCAGTAACCTTATGAATTTCCAAATTTTTATCTTCTATCAAGAATATGTATATGTACACTATGCTGTTCTGCAAATAGGAACACAGAGGCTTCACCAGCTGCCTTTTGCTGTGGAATTGAGGGCCAAGGTCAAATTCACATCTTAAATAACTTGAATTCATCTCATGACTCGTATATATTAGCTCACAACAACAGGACCAAGAATGATTGGCATTCTCTCGTGCTGCTCCAGGAAGATCTGAGTTTATAATGAAAGTGATTTATCTCTCATCTTTTCCAAATTGATCCTTCTAAATTAAGGCAGAGACATTTTCACTCTACCTGATGTGAACAATACTTGATCTTTCAAATCTCTTCTATAAACACAGAGCCTTGTCAAATTATTTTATGTAGTTGCAGAACATTTAAAGTATATAGATTAGACACAGACAGAGGATTGAGGTAGGCACAGAGATGCAATAACATGAGTTATCAGAATAGTTTTGATTTTAATTCAGATTACAGTAGCACTGGAATAAATTACTGTAAAATTTCTTACAAGATTTTCATTTTAATGATGACATTGGCTATAGTTTTGGGGGGGGGGACATTTAGGATTTAAAGCTTAGTTATTCAGATATGAAACTATTATGCAATTTTGTATTTGTAGGTAAACCAAGACTTGTTTGTGGTTCAGTTCAGACAAAAATTGATAAATTCACATTGTTTTAGAATTATGCAGAGTGCTTGTCCTATACTGTTACTCCTCCTTGGTGCTTAACGAAATATCCCAAGTTTAGAATACATCTTTCATACTATTCCTGTTGAGCCCAATAGACACAAAGCTGTGATAAAATAACCTGATTGAATAAAGAAGTAAAGAACACAAAAATCCAGGTCCATTTACTTCTAGGATGAAAAACTACTGCTCCCCTACATTTAGTCTATTTATTTTATTTTTTTTAAAATTACAATATTTTAACAGAAAATTTAGAAGGGTAATATGGGTGTAACATCGAAGGTGGCAGGACAACTACCTTTAGGAGATAATGATATGTAATACTGTACTCTCCTCATCAGGAACGTATCATCTTCTCAAATGAAAGTACTAATCAAAGGAATGTGAAGCATATGAAAAACACCACCTTCTGCTACAGAAATTAAGTGATTTTCTCCTATCCTGAATCACAGTGTTCGTGCAACTGAGACCGATTTCCACAGAATAAGCCTATCAATGCCCCTAAGCCCTGTTTTACAGGATAACACACTGAATATCTTTGTCCTTTGTTCTAGACAAATGTACTTCATAGCTGTTTTGTTCTATCACATGGGTAAGTAGTAGCTTTCAAAGTTTAAACTGAGGAGAGTTTTTACTTTGAACTCCAGTCTTGTTCTATTTTAATACATGCTCTTAGAGTTATCATCGTGGGCCAGATCCTCTGCTGTTAAAAATTAGCATAATGTGATTACCTGCAATAGAACTGCACTTTCTTATGCTGCAAAGGTTCTGGCCCCGAGATGTAGGAAGGTTTACAATGATATTTAGCAAGGATTTATAAATGGACTGTCTTTGGTGTTTAAACAAAGGAGAACATGCCTTAGTGAGCAGGTACGTTAGAACTGCCAGCCCCTTGGCAGCTCAGATCATCAGAGCTCATTTAGTGTTGGGCCCTCTGTAGGTTTGACAAAAAAGGGACTGAAAGCAATTTATATCCTTAAGGACAAAAAAGGAGGTCAAGGAGCTTTCCAAACATTATGTACCGTGAAGTCCCCAAAGAGCCATGAATTACACTTACCAAGTTAAATGTCATTGAAAAATGACTCGACCAGGAAAGTGACAAGAAAAGCACCCTGAACTTAACCTGATTTGGCAATTGCACTTGCCTCCCCCTGAAATCAGTCAGAATGAAGCCTGACAAATGCACCCCTTCATCTTGTGTGCAAATGTGTTCATAAAACAACAGTGTTTATGCTGCAAAAATTGGGCATCGCAAATATTGATTTTGGTGCCACTTTCGTTTCAGGTAAATTGTTTGAACGATATGACTGTGATGAATATCAGAAAGAAAAAGCTATCGGGAAGACAAAAATGCTGACCCTCTTGTTCTAATTCAATATCCTAGTTGGAAAATGGAAAATGAATCAACCTTCGCCATTCCTTTTGGAAGTTCAAATCAATAGAGTAGATTTCATATATTATGTTTAACTACAGATACATTATTTGTATCATTCTACCATTAAAAGGGTAAAAATTTAATTCATGCAAAAACTTTAAATAAAACGAAATGATTAATTGGAGAGACACCACTTCACAGTACACCCTTCTTCCTATAGCACTTGAATTAATGTAAGAAATATGTACAAAAGAAATAGAATTTTAGAGTAGAAATATGATTGTTGTTTTTTATTTATTTGTAAATTAATTTATTGACTTACTGCCTAATGATACATGCAAAAGGTTATTTCAACCTTTCTTGTCATGTTGTTGGCCCCTTCCCAGTTTGCAGTAGGTACCTCCTGTCTTTGCAATCCATTTATCTTTTCAAGAAAAAAGCATATCCTTCCAAGCACAGTGCTGATTAAATGATGTCTATCTTTCATCTCAAATAGCAACTCATGTCACAAAAAAACTTAGTTGACTGAGTTTTGTAGTGGCCTCAGCTTTGGGTGGTGTTAACACAACACCTTCATTTTATAAATTTCTCTTGAGCTGCCAATATTTGTTTCATTCATTTCAAACATTCATTTTAGGATAAACTGGATTAAGCACTACAGCAGCCTATTTCTCTTATTGGAATTCTGCAATGTACACTCAGTGTAAACTGAGAACTCTGAATTCTAAGCAGACGAAAAGGACATTACAGCATTTTCTGGATATAGTTTAAAATGTAACCCATTAAAGACAATGGAAAAACTCTTGACAACAACTGAGTTCTGGATTAGAGCTGTAACAACCAGTGTTGGGAAGCTTTAGTGGAAAAGGTGACAGGAATGAACTGAACAAGCAGCTATAGTGTTGGCAGTCCCACTCGTGAGGATCCTTGTGAGTTTTTTTCTCCTTTTAGCACAGTAAGTTCACTCAGACTCAGGCAAGATTTTGTCCTAAAGGTGACAAGTGTAATCCAAAGAATAAAGCCCCCAGTGGTTTTAGATCCCCATGATTTTCTGATGGCAGAAACAGCTCTTTATTACAGGGTAACATAAAAACCAATACACCTGGTGGACAGCTCTGCAACCCATTCAGAATATTCAAGAAAGACTCCTTAGTCCTAAAAGCATGTCATCTCAGCCCTATCCCTTTAGTACTCAAGCTGCTTCCCCTTTTGAAGGATTAATGAACTCTGGAATGTCATCAGAACCCAATGTGAACTACTACTGCCCTGAGGATGTGCCAAGGTAGTGCTGAACTGTCTGTTATCAGTTGTCAGGGGAATTAAATTCCCTTTTAAAACCACACTAATATATTTTAAAAAGAAAAGCAGTCCAATTTATGTTGCGCATTCAAACAGAAAACGCTGTGAATACAACCAGTATTGAGCTTAATCCATGACTGCATTTTGCATGGGTTATTTTGTTAAATTTGCTCATTCTACATACACAAGGAATTGGACACTTAAAACCTGAAAAGGTTTTCTGCATTTAAAAGACAGTAATTGTTCCTGTGTACCATCTCCCTTTCCTTATGCCTGTATGATTGCAGCTAACAGGAGTAATTTGCCCTACATTAACTCTGTAAGTCACATGGATACCCAAGTCTTTCAAATTTGTTTCATCAGCTTCTGTCTTAATAGTGATTGATACGTCTGCTTTGTGTGAAGCTGAAGCTATACAATCTTGGCTACCACTGCTCCCTTTTCCTCTGCATTTCACATCTAAATTGTTCAGTAAATACAATCCGTAAGAAAAGATTTTTCTTCACTTTTTAACAGAGGAATTATTTAGGTTTACTTGTGGAAGACACTCTTCATACTGCAAAACAAGGTATACAGAAGGCCCAGAAGTTTTGTCTGAACTTTGATAAATCCGTAAAATTGTGATGGACCACATTTTTACCCCCTTTTACAATAATCTGCTACAGCAGTTTTACGCTTAAGATTTTTACCCTGTTCTTTCCTTTTCCCCTACTAATTAAATAATTCCAAAACCTGGAAAACAAACTCACAGCATAGAAAAAAAATATCCTACCTTCCTCACAGTTTTCTCCTTTGTAGCCCACAGAACAGACACAGTTCCCTTCGATGCAGGAACCATGACCTCCACACGAGGGATCAATACACTGGCTGATGGGTACATCACATTCTGGACCTTTCCAGCCACTGTAGCATAAGCAGGTGCCTTTGGAGTACTGACCATTGCCACTGCACAGAACTGGGCAGGCAGCTGGAAAATTGAACAAAAGAAAAACAGCATCCAGGGTCATGCATGCATTTGTGTAAAAGTGCACTAAAAATCCACTGCCAAATACTTATACATGTACTCAAATATGGCAATTTGCTGGGGTGAAAAAAATCTGAGATCATTTGTAGTAGCTCAGTTCTTCATTTCCCATTGAAATTATTTGATTACTATCTACTGAAGAAGTCATGTGTTGGACATTCCAAGAACACAACTCCTGCTGTTTGTAGACTACTGGAGGTGTTTGGGATAACTGATGAGGCAGTGTGAGAAGATTTGAGTCTGACATTACTCTGCTTTTTTCCTCTAGGTAACATTCAGTTTTCACAGACAGCACAACGTAAAACATTCAGTCCCCACGACGTTTTATTATAAAGCATCTTTCTTCTTTCACAACACTTTTTAATGTCATGTCCCCATACTTTGTTTAGATCCTTTGACTTTCAGTGTAGGAATCTTGAACACAAGAATAAAACAAGTTTTCAGCTACTAGAAGTGCACCTTGCCACCAATATCCCTGCTGAACCTGGCTTCCCCAAACCCCAGAGTGACAGCTTTTACCCTGTGTGTATTGGCAAGAAAACACCATTAACTGTCATCCCTCACCCCTGTGTTATTGAGGGGGTAAGACACATTCTGAGCAAATATTCATTTATGCAAATGAAGTGAAGTCTATGAATAATAAAGGTAGTTGGTAGTTGACAGGTCTTGAGTGCCAGGAACCAGATGTTGTACATATGCAGAGCAATGGAAAGAAACAAGTGGTTTATTAAAACCCAGCTGCATATAAATGTTACTCTAAGACCTATTCAGACTCCTATATGCTCATGTCTCCCTTGTAAATGTGACAGTCTGTGAACCTCTGTGCCTGTCAAAAACTGGATGTGGTCACCACCCAGACAAATGCAAAAAAAAAAAACCCAAAAAACCAAAACAAAAACATAAAAGGAATTACAGAAAATGGGAGTCATGAAGTGACTCTTTGAGAAAAGGTACACTTTTGTGCTCTTCTCTCTGATGCAGTTTGATAAAGACAGAAAAGTATTTCCCTGTCTTTTCACCATTCAAAGTAATTAGAAACTAACACCTAGTTTTACAGTGCCAAAAATATACTCAAAAGCTACTATTAATCATTAAAAGGTCCTAATGTCTTCTTGGCTTCCATTATCCCTTTAACCTGGATGATCAAGAAGAACCCAAGTAATCGATTTCCTACAAAGAAATGTGTAACAGTCCAGTTATCCAACTTCTCCACTGTCCAGTCCTGCAACCCTCATTCATCTTAGCTGTCCCATTGATCTGCTGCAAAACCCATTTCAAGAAAGATTTTTTTAATAAACTTTCTTATTTGAAATAGGAAAAACTTGATCTGACAAAAATAAATTCAGATTTCTAACCTGAAATGATTGCTAAAATTGGGAGTGCTGAGAGTCATTTCAATTAAAACTACAAGTGGATGGGCCACGAGTATAATCTATTTTAGCCTACTTTTTTCTACAATAAAACAATAAAAAAGTTAGTATTCTGGTTTTGTTTTTTTGGTTTTTTTTTTTTTTTTTTTTTTCCCCCTACTTAAAACCACATTATCCATCCTTTGGTGGCAATAGGACAATTCTACAGCATTCCTAGTGTACTGTGAGTCTTGTCCAGTTGCTTTCTTCCTCCCAAAATGAACACAAATTTGAATAAAGTATAATTTCCAGCAACAGATGTGATATGTGTTCATAAATGCTTTACTGAATTCAGTGAAAAAGTTTATGCTAAAGTTCTACAGGTTTTGCTCTTTGCAGAATGAAGTTGACTGAACCAGCTGGCTTGAAATACTATGCAGACAAATCTCCACCATGTCCATACTGCACTTGAGGACAGCCTATTTTACATCTCTCTGCATGCCCTCATCAAACACTCTCCATGACATCCCACATGCTGAACCAGTGGCAGCTCAAATGCTGTGTGACTGCAGGTATTACCCCACAGAGCTGGCTCAGCTCCCCAGTGCTCACAGCCCTTCACTGCCCAGGTCTGCTGCTCCTCCTGCAAGTCCTACAGGTGAGCCAGCAAGAAAGGGATCCACCTGGCACCACCTCCACTTTTCAGGTATGAAGATCTGGAGGTGCAAATAATTCCTTTGTCCATAACTCTCCATTTCACTGCAATTAAAAGGATTGTTTGGGCTGACATGGATAGGTTTTCCCAAAACACTGTAAGGAAGGTAGTCACTTCTGTCCTGCTCCCTATATTTGCCAAGGTGAAGAGGATCTGGTGGCAAGTGATGAGAAGGCAGCCTGTCCTGCAGACCTGCAGTAATCACGAGTGGCAAGTTTCTTGGTGCCATCTCACACACCCTGACATGTTGTAGGGACACTGGCCCTTTATTTGGGCCTCATTTTAACACCAAAATCTCTCTCTCTAGAAGAACAAGGCAATGTTGTGGTTAAGCCTGCAGTCCCTCTGTTCAAGTCCAGCACAGAAGGAAGTAATATTGTTATATGCAAATTCTCTACATGGGTCCAAGCCATTGCAGAGACTCAGAGTTATTATTGATGGTTGCTCAGTGTGGATTCTCCAGCAGCACTGGGACATGTTTGCTTTTGCCCATCAAACTCTTCATCATGCTGTGATAAAACTGCATAGAAAGAAAATATCCCAGGAAATCTAAATGAATCTGGAGGCAACAGTCAGTTTCTTTGCACAAACCACAGCTGTTCAAGCAGTTATAAAGACAAAAAAATTAGAGTCAACTCACAAGGTTGGATACAAGTGAGGAAGAGACTTTTTTGTTTTGTTGGTTTACAGGTCAATGTGTCACTCAACACCTGAAGGTACTTCTGTTCTGCAAACCTCTCCTCTGGATTGAAAACTCAAATAAAGACAGTAACTATTTAAAGAGCACAGTTCCTTGTTAACAGGGACTGAGTAGAAATAAATCCTCTCCTAAAATAAATAAAATGAAGAAAACCAAAACAACAAGAAAAACAAACAAAACCCCACAAAACAAACAAACAAAACAAAACAAAAAACCAACCAACCAAACAAAAAAACACCAAACCAACAACCCAAGCCACTTAGAAGTGACCACTGCAGACCTAGCTAGAGTGGTCCAGACTTAAAAATTTGTACCAGGCATTTGCTGTAAGATCAATTCTCTGCTTGCTTTGTCCCTAAGTCTCATTAAACAATGGGCAATTGCAGTCCAGCTAAAGGAGATGTGTATCTGCTATGTGGAACTTGTCTATGGAAAGCCCATTCTTAGTTCCTACTTTTGATCTGGATTTGCAGGGTTCAACTTGTGGAACACCAGAGACAAGCACAGGAGAAGAAAGATTACTAGATAGGTCTGGGTCTTGGGCTAAACAGCTCCCCATAGTAGCTTTTAGTGTTCCCTCACTCTGCTGTGGTGCTTCAGGAATTTAAGCAAAGCTGAAAGTCATGTCACAGCTTTTCATTCCTCTCTTCATGCTTAAAGTCATGTCACAGCTTTTCATTCCTCTCTTCATGCTTCTACCAGGTCAGAGGTCTTGCTGTGGTTCATAAATCTACTCAGTCCTTGTGAAGCTTGTCTATGAGGTGAACAGCATTCTGCCTTCAGTGGTTTGCCACAGTGTCAGTGACCCCAGAACTGACTTTGGACAAAAAGGAGAATCTGTCATTTAACCTTAGTTAAGATTAAGACAGTTGCAACTTAAAGCCACAGTTTAATCTACAACCCTCTGCTGGGGTTATTCTACAAACTATGTGAGTGGAATATCACTTGGAGAGTAAGAAAATTGACTGAGATTCTGGGTCAGATTTTGGCATTTCCAAGACTACCATGTCACTAGGATTGCAGGAGAAACATGTAAACAGGAACGTGAGCAAGTGTAGGTTACAAGAAGCTGGCTGGTCACTGTTGTAAGAAATACCTCTTCATGAATGTTTTTGCTAAGGGCTTATAGGCTGTTCTGTGTGAGGAAACGAATCCAGCTGCCTTTCCACAGAAAACTGAGGCAGGTGGCCAGAAAGAGGTCTGCTATGTGTATTTCCTAGACCATATTGCTGCAGGATGAGATCCAAACCAATCCACTCTGATTTACATCCATGCAGTTTCAATTAATGTGGAAACTACTCAAGAATTGCCCAGAGTTCCTGTTATCTAGACCTGTTTATGCTCCCCTATGTGAAATGGGCAGCCCCTGTTCCAGGACAGAGCTCTGTCAAAGGAATGTGGAGGAAGGTGTTTTTTGTAATGGAACAATCCAATTCCATCTCATTTCCATGGAGAGAAAGGTTGCATATCTCATCCCAGCACTGTGCAAAAGTGAACAGAGGTCTTTAGGAGTAGATACGGCAACACTGGAGCAAGCTAGACACAAGGGTATACACTCTGAGGGAAGTCTGAATAAGCACACCGGGTATGAATCCTAAATGCGTTTTTAGTGATGTAATTCTGCCCTTTACTGGTATTTGAACAAATCCAGACTGCTCTTCACATGGGTCTCAGCTGATGAATGGACACTACAGACCTCTGAGTCCTGTAAAGAACATCAATTGAACAAGAAAGACAAGCCAAACATCCCTCCAAAAGTTCTCTCTCTAAAGATTCTCTTTGGAGAGTTATTTTGGAGTAATGTTAATAGTCCAATGGATGAGGAAAGGTGATTTGGTAATAGCCTGTTGCACACAGATGAGGAGAGGACATGGCAAAGGGATAATGCCCAAATGGTCTGGCATCAGAAGCCACCACTTTTTCCAGTGTGGTGGACACCACACTTAACCCACAGGTTTCCCAGCTGCAGGTTGGGCACACATTCCTTTCCCCCACCCTTACGTATTCACACACACACATACTCACCAGAGGTGTTCTTCTAGAGCATGGCAAGAGACCAGTAAAGGATATCTGAGCAGTCAAACTCTCGGAGGCTGTTGCAGAACTCAGGTTAGTTACAGAGCTGCTTGGTTGAGAGGCCTTCCCCTGCTACTTGGAGTCCCAAACAGGATGTGAAGGCAGAGTTCTGGCTTGGTTTCTCTTGCCTTAGAGCAAACATTACCCTGGTGCAGAGAGAGTCCTGTACCACTGGGATCTAGGCTGTCAGTTCTCTACTGCAGGCTTTTCCTCATAAAATAGACACACTTTTGAATCTCTGGGCACAAATATATGCAAACTTGAAAGGTTTTTGAACATGCATTTACAATGCTTCCCTGTCCTGGACCAGGTCACAAGCAATAACCTTCTATTGCTCTTATTTTACAAGCAGCTCAGTTATACATACAAATGTAAATTTTTGAACATGGCAGAAGATCAACTTCCTTTGTGTCACCTACAGGCCTAGGAGTCTCCCCACACCAAAAACTTTTTAATGTATGTACCACAGGATTTTGTGGTGAGATGCCCATGGCAGGCTAGAGAGGGGAGTGACTGGTCTGGAGGGACAAAACTGCACCATTACAATGGAATGGGACACTGAATGAATCCAAGGTTGCTTCCTCTCAGCTGCATTTTTGTGCCTCACAAACATGCTATTTGCATGGTCAGGAACAATGCTGTTTGAATGCAGAGATCGCTAACTTCTGCCAGGCTGAAACATTCTGAGGAACAGTGACAGTCAAGAAGATCTACAACATCTTTTAGGCTGCTCTAAGGCCTTGTGCTCTCCCAACCAGATGTCATCTTGCAGAAGTTCACGCAGAAGCAGAAGAAGGAACAACTATGAAAAACTGTCACATGCTCCAGGAATTACTTCATGAAACTGTTTGCTTTATAGAACAACCAATTTAAATGATTTAACAGCAGTGCTACCCTACCCTCCCAGGTCAGTATGGAGGGAATGGACAGCCCTTCCCAGTCATGCTCTGCTGTCCCTACTTCAGGTGCCCAAGACCAGCCTTACCAAGCTCCCTTGCCCAGCTCTGCCGAGCTGCACATTAGTAAGCACAGAAGAGACTCATAGAAGAATTTCCAGAAGGACAAAAAACCCATCAGGTGTGTCAAATCTCTGACATTCAGAAACCATTTGGGGAAAGCGGCACACGCTGACTTAAGCACTAAAGTATGGATGCTTTAATTAATCCGGGGTGAATTTAATTGCTTTAGTTAAGTGGAAATCGGGTTAAAAATGATGCAGAGCATGCTGGGGTGTGTTAAAAACATGACATATGAGTTGGATGAATCGATAAATTAAAAGCGCACAGATGTTTTAATTAAACCCAGGAAACTTAACGAAGACCACTAGAGACTTTTAAGCCTATGATTAATTCAATTCATTTAAAATACCTGTAGAGATATGGGGATGCCTCCATTTTGGGAGTTATAGGAGTTCTCGATCGATAAGTACTTAAGCTGCTCCACAAAAAAGAAATGGCAGGATTTTTAGAGAAGTGACTGAACAGCATTTATCGCACAATGAATATTTACATTATTCTGAACACTCAGCAAACCTTTGCTTTGGCAAAAATTTATCAAAAAGGTCATATTTTTTCTCATTGCCTTCAGTGTGAGCCTATCTGTCAAAAAGGCAACCCCTAACTGTTCCATTCTCCACTATTGTACAAAGCACCTATTGCCATTAGATAATTGCTTTGCTTAACAACTGTTACAAAAATCTATGTAAGAAATGCAAACATGTCTTCCCACACTATCCAGCGCCAATTTCCAGAACTACAGCCAATTTTTTAAATGATCTCTTCGGGGCTGGTCACTTGGCACAAAAAAATTTTGCTTGATTAATTGATCCTTACAATATTTTCAATAACAATAAGAATTCAGCCTATAAGAATAGGGAAAATCAAAATTAAGCAAATGTCAGATACACTGGAACAACTTTAATGATGGATTGAAAGGACTGAAGCCCCATTACTGCTTTTGTGCAGATGAGCTTAGACAATCTCCCTAAACACCTACAAAGATCTTAGTTCTCTAAAGACACTGGAGTGCAGCACCGGGAGACAAGAAGACCACTGTGCTGTCTCACTGGAAAAGCCACAGCTGAACATAAAAACGATTTTTAAGTGGCATAAAACAAACTACAAATTGGAGACAGAGAGAAAAGAGGATATTTGAATGCACTGAACACTTGATAAAGCTGTGCCACAAGTCTGGAGGACTTTCTCCTATCAGTACATTCAGGATTCCACACTTGGTCAACCTGTTGGCTGTGTCAAAGGAAAGCCTGTAGCTCTCTGTGCAGTACACTAAGGTGATTTGCAATGTGTGGATTGATTTGCAACCCATCCACTTCAAATCCTCCCCCATCTCCTACATCACTGAAGAGCAGCACAGTTCAATCCCTTTTTTTCACATGCCTCACTGCATTCAGGGAAATGGAAGTTCCCCTGCTGTGGTTCTGGTTTACCACAGAAGAATGTGACTGATTAGTTTGCCACATATTTTATGCCTTTGAAAAGAAAGGAACAAACAAACAAACGCTTTTTTCTGTGGGAACTGGTAACACAGAATCAGAGCTGTGAAATTCCTGCTTTAGATGTAAGCAGTGAAGTCAATACAGGACCAGAGAAAGGAGTTTTACTTTCTACCAACAGATGGAAACAAACAGATGTTGAAATCAGCTAGTGTCACAGGCAAGCATGTAGATCTTCATTTGTATCTTGATAACATCATCACTAGAAACACTGAGGAGGAAGGGAAAACTGAACCGTTTCAGAGGCTTTAGTTGCTATCTCAGTGGAAAGAGCCACTGAGATCTCATCGAGAAATCAGAGATGATGCTTCAAGCTCACGAAAAGCTGCAGTAAGGACAAGCATGGAATACCAGAGCCATCCTTCCAAACATATGTGTTATGATTCATAACAGAGAAGTAGCACTAACAGCATGAAGTCACTTGAGCTTCTAGAAGGAGGCAAAAAAAAAATGAGATATTTCTTCAAATAATTTTAGTAAAATTTTACACCTTCCCCAGAGAATGCTGTAAAAACTATTGCTTCTGGTTCAGCCTTGGCTAAACAGCAGTGCAGGAGATGCAGGATTACACCCACAGGCTGCAGTTCAAGGTATTTAAAAGCCAAGCTGGTTTGGTCTCATTTTAGTTACTACTATTTGCCTTATTAAATTTACCAGAAAAAAATAAATCATAACATGTTTAACCTCACAGTTACGTATCAGCTGCAGATATTTAAACGTTTTTCTACACTTGAGTTAGAGATTTTTTTGTTTGTTTGAGAAAGTGAAGAAGGATGACAGCTAATTGAATCAGATCTCACACAAATAGAGGCTAAAGATAGAAAAATATCTAAATTACAGGTTCAAGTGTAGATATAATGTAGGTATGAGAAAAAATTCATGCATGCTGAAATGTGAAGCTGTAATTCAGGGTTGTTTCTGTTGTTTGGGGATGGCAAATGTCTAAGGATCTTTTAAACCAGCTGTATTTCTATAATGTGATTTACAATACTACTTAATCACAGTTGCTTCAATGACACATACGATGAACACAAGGGCTCCAAGATGATCCCAACACAACTGCAAAGACAAAGTCTTAGTACTTAATGAAATAAACAAACATCAGTACAAGTCCAGGGAGACAAAGTAACCTAAAAACAAAATGTAGATTGCAACACAATTAAATAAGCTAACCAATTAAACACAAAAACAAATTACAATGCATACAGCACAGTGAGCGCAACTTAGCTCAGCAGAGCAGAGTCAGAGCAGAGAGATTCTTGGCCACTAATGGAAGTATTATCAAGAAAAATAAGATTTTTGGCTTGCCAGAACTAAGCTGCACAATGGTTCATGTCCTGCATGTATTTGTATGCATGTCCACTTCCTCGCTGCACTGGGAACCTTTTGAAACATTTATTTATTAGAACACCACTGAAACAGAAAATATTTGCGCAAACACACGTGTCTGTGCTGCCCATGAATAAGGAGGCAAGCATAAATAAAGTGAAGTAACTGATAATGCAGCCTTCAAAAGCAGCTGTGAGGGATCAAATTAATGTACCCAAGTTTTAATAAGTATGAAAATATTACATAATGGTGTTGAAGAAAAATCCATTAATAAGATTTACTGTGTTTCCATATGCTTTCCACTTTGGACATAAGCAAAGCAAACTTTCTTATCCTACTAAGCCAATAAGATTTGGTTCTAGTTCAGCCACAGTACTGCCCATGGCTCTGTCTCTGGTCTCTGAATTTCTGCAGGTTGGGTACTGAGTGATCAGATAAAGATGTCCAAGTGTTCACTGAATTCAGAGATTTGTACTTTCTTACACATCTATTTTTACCTATCATGATTGGCCCATCAGTGACTTCTCTGTTATTTTCTTCTTCCTTCATTACTGAATCCCTCAGCATTCCCCATTTTTTAGTTAATCCTTTTAGCTTTGCCTTTGAAAGTTTCTCCTACAGATTAAGTTTGCCTTCTTAACTGCACCACCATCCTACAAGCTCTTTGGGACGGAATTTCACGTTCTTAGGTTGCAACTTAATTTAGAAACGTATGAAAGGGCAGTGCAATCCACGTGCACAAATTTGGCTGTATGTTTACTGGCATTTTAACGCGGAAAACAAATGTTAATTAAGTTGCTACACTAGATGCAAGTATCAGGTATATTTAACAACATTAAGTAAATAGCTTTAAAAACTTTAAAGCATTTTTGCTGCTCTATAGAGGCACAATTGTAACAAAAAGAAGGAAGGATGTGCTTCTAAACAGGAGTATTCCCACTTGAAATTATTCAGGACAATTTCTGTTGTAGATAAATTCTTTTTAACCCTAAATTCAAAGTTGGAATCGACAGAAGCCGTAAAAACTTTAAGAAAATGAGAAGTTAATATTTGGTGTGCTGAAAACTATATTTTTAAAGTCTGTGTTTCCAAATATTCCCAATGCTAAAAGTAGCTCCTGGGTCCTATTTCAACTTTGCAAATACCCTCTTACAAAGAATGCAGAGTGTATGAAGCACTAACTGCAGCCCAGTGCAGACTGGGGAGTACTTTTATGTCACCATCCTCTTACCAACAGCACATCTGCTAATCTGCAATGTACTACAGGGACATGAACATATTTTGAAACAGCAATGAAATGTTAGGATGCTAAATGACTTCTCTTGTAACAGAAATTTAACAAGGTATCTGTTGTAGAATTTTGGAGCCCAGACTCTCCACTCCACAGTCTTTTGTTTCTAATCTCCAAGAGAATTCATGAGGATTGATGAGGAAAGTTGCAGACTAGACATGATGGCTCCTGAATTCTCCTCCTTGGCACTACTGACTGTGTGCCTTGAGCCCCTTTTGAAGCCACAGCTACTAACAACCTGAAAGAATCCAGCCTGTGACCCCATCAGTTCTTGGCTCCTGTTTAAATTGCCAATTAGAAAGAGTTGGAGTGATGGATTTTGTGTTGGCTCTACTTGTCTACCTGACACTGGATCAAACCTACTATCTCATTTCATGCAGGCAAGTAGCAGCTGATAGACAGCAATGGCTGTCAGTCATTGTCAAAATAGCCTGTATGTCCATTTATTTATTCTGTAATTATTTTAGTCAGAGCTAATGGCACAAAACCCTTTCTACAGTCTACTGCAGTTCTGTAAGACTAAGAAAAATGAGGGCAATCACTGTCCTGTACATCAAACTCACCAAAAGGCAACTGAGGACATGATGAGTTTGCCAGAAATGAAAAAAGAGACTGGGAAAATGAAAAGAAAGTTTATAACAAAGGCATTTTAAGGTACTGAGTCAGAGAGGTGGGAACTGCTGGAGAGGAACGTTGCCAAAGACAGCCTTGTCTGTTCAAGTATCGAAATGATGCTTCCACCCACTGAGAGAGAGGGTTTGAGTGACAAGCCAGGGCTGCGCTGCTGCTGCAGCACGCACACAAGTTGGCACACACACACACATAAACACACAAACCCCAAAAACAAACCCACCCAGAAACAGATACAAAGAGAGAAGCTGAACATGCTGAATTTTGTCAACTGCAAGAAAGGATGTGAGATATGTGTGGGTGACAAGTCAGGAATGCAGTATTTCCAAAGGAAAGCATACTTTTTTTTCCCCCAAAGAGCATGATGTAAGTGATGAGACATGCTGTGATTATGAAAATGTAAAATGCTTACCAATAAAGTTATTTCTTCTTTAGTTTACATTTTCTCTCTAACCCACTATTTCTCAGCCCTACCCTGCATTCTTGCCCTGTCACAATGGACAATACTATCCTACTACTATTAAGGTTCAACAGGATATTATTTTTGACTCACTTTCTCCCCTCACATTCAGGCAGATTTTTTCTGCATTGCATCTCTTGCTCAGAATTCTGCCCTGGCTTTCAGCAAATAAAATCTACATTAAACAAACACCTTTTTCTCCACATTAACAGTCTTCTTCAGTCACACTTATATACAACAGTGCTGCAAAAAATCATGTTTTGTTTATTTGTTGATCTAACCTTCAGCCGTGTGGCTCACCTTTCCCAGTCCTGTTTCAGATATTTCCCTCCTATCCCATGGAACACCAGCTTCATGCTCTAACTCCATATGCAGACCCCCTTCACATCACACTGTTCACTGTTCAAATCCTGAGTTCAACTTTTCCAGCACTTAGGATGCTTTTGAGAGTCAAATTTTAAAACTTCTTGTTTTGAACTGTTTCCTGTGCTCAGTCTCCCCTTTGAAGGCCCCATTGGCCCTCCTTTATCCACAAGATGTTATCTATTTGCCCCATGGCCCCTCTTAAAACTGTATTTTACCAGAGTGTTCCCCCAAATTGAGAACAGTCACCCTGCTAGTTTGTTTCTAACACAGCACATAACTGGTTTTCCTTACAGCTTCACAATCATTCCCTTTCTACTTGTATTGACCTGGTTAGTTCCTGGAGTCGGGCACTGCTTTTATTTGTTTGCTTTGCATGTAAAGTACTAACCACAACAGATCAGCGTTAACAAACACTCTTGCTCATTACAATCTCTTCATAATGCCACAAACCCAGCATTTTTTCCTATACTGTTCCTCTCCAGCTCTTTACTCTGCAAGCCAATCTGGTGTGGGTGTCAGCCTGTTTAATCTGAACAACTTCTCTTGCCTGATCTATAATCTGTTACTGCACTGAGTCACTCGAATAGCACAAGACACACTCTCTATTTGACTGTGCCACGGAAGACCCAAAGTGCTGCCTCCCCTCAGGTCCCAACTCTTCTGTGCAGGACAGGCAAAGGAATTAGGTTCTTCAGTATTTCCCCACAAAATCCAGGGAGCCTCTCTCTGCGCCTGAGCCGTTTTTAGCTCCTACAACTTCAAGGCAAGTTTTGAAGACAAATATTGTTTTCCTTCCTTACACAGAGAGGAAATACAAATTCCTATATGTTACCAGCGTATGTCAGACACCATTAATTCGTGTGAGCCTTGGGCTCTACAGCAATGAACCAAGGACTGAATTATTCAGCAGGACACACCCCAAAATTCCTGCTTTCTCCATTGCAATCACGCCCAGAACACCTCCTGCCACTGGGAGAATTCTGAGTATGGCACAAAGAGAACAATTTCAAGCAGTGTATTCAATAGATGAAAAAAACACATTACTTTATGCACTGTTGTCCAAGCAATAAGCCTCAAAAAAATCTCTAAGAAGAGTCTCAAATGACTGATATCAGAATAACAACTGGAAAAAAAAAAAAAAGAAAAAAGAAAAAGCAGGAGTTGCTACTTCTAGCAATTATACCTTACTTACCTAGTAATTGACAGCTTTTTACATTTTTATACAGAGTAACAGTACACACACAACAAAGAAATAGCAGTGGTAGGAACTCTTATTGTGGTGCAAACAGCAATCCATTAGAGTAACTTTAAAGAGAGACTACACTTTACAGCTTAGTAACTATTTCAAACTAAATAGATGTTGCAAAAGAAATAAAAAGAAATTTAAAAAAACCTACCCTTCTTTTTATACTTATTAAAGTGGCGCCGTCCTTTGCCAGTAAGCCAAAAACAAACAGAATGAAAATAAAATAATGAAAAACCCACACAAGGAGAACAGCAAAAGAAACAGCGAATAACATGAATCTGATTAGAGTCTTAAAATCAGATTAAAAAGTCAACTGATCAAACATGGTACAAATTTTTGGTTTAAAAAAAATCCTAAACCTTTCAATCCATTTAGATTAAAATATTAAACATGTTTCTTATTACATTGCATAATCAACTGAAAGTATCTGCTACATGGCAACCTCATGGCAGGTGACATAAGCTACTGAGTCCATTTTTGCCCTTTTTTTACTAATCAGACATCATCTCTTGGCAGGCTGTGTTCATCATGCCAATGTACAAATCCCATGTGATGGTACCTTGTTCACCTTTTCAGATTAGCTGAAGTTGATTATGATGCAAATCCTAGTATTTTAAAATGCAAAATTAAAGGAGGCTCTGTGCAGAGATGCGAACCAGTATATGACAGTGTCTTTGGAAGCAGCTTTGTTAAAGGAGTGGAAGAATTGCATGCCCTTCAAATATCTCACGAGATGAAATGAAATTATAGGCAACTCCAAGTCACTTCTAGGAACTCAACTTATTGTATCACTGAACTCTACAAATGGTGAATGCAGGATGCCTGCTTGCAGATTTACCACAGAACCTGAAAAACCAAAGTATGATCAGACATGAACAGCAGCAACACTAAGTAAGGACATCTTGATTTACTTTGGTGGTTTTGTCATAGAGGTTACTGAAAAACAGAGATGAATATAAAGAAGTGACAACACACCAAAATAAGGTAATCATAGCTGCATGTCTGATTCCCTAATTGATGATCCTTGGCCATAACATCATTTTTCATCAATAACTCCTACAGATAACTGTGGACAGGGCGTTACTCACAGTGCAGTTCACTTTACTGCAAGTCTTCCACTGGCTTTAACTGTAGACATTTTTTTTTTAAATCAGGACACATCTCCACACACTGAATTATCTTTTGATTGTCAGATTTCCTTTTACTTTGTGTGCCATATCTTATTCATATGAGATCAAAATGTATCATTATTTTTCCTGTATGTTAGATGAAATTCTTTAATCAGGTTAAACTCCAAATGATTTCAAAGGGAATCTTCCCTAAGCAAGGATGGAGTAAATGCTGATACTGGAGACCTGAGAATAAGTAATTTCCAGAGATGATAGGGAGAAATAACCTCCCTCCCCAGAGTTTGGCAGGAGTGTTTGACAGGGTGACGTTTGTTCCACTTCAATCAGGGTATAAAAGTGTATTACAGCCTGTGGGTTGGGCCAAAAATTCATCTGTTTCCCATAGTTTTCATGGTATTTTCCTGGAACTATTGGATCTTCAGTCATACCTGTGCAGTCTCTCACAGCTTTCCATCATTTTCATCTTTCAGAGCAACGTGGATGGAGCAGCACCTGCACACGGTTTGCAGGTGACTCCTGCAATGATCCATGGTCTCTGGTGGCCTCAAGGTGAGCCCTGTTACAGGGGATTCCCTACTGTAAAGGATCATGCTGCCTATCTATTTGGGTTTCACCCCAAGTGAAGCTCTCAGACTGCTGTGCTACCACATGGACCAAGTTCTGAGACCCATCTGAGGAGCCTGTTCATATTTTCTCCATATTTCTCTATTTGAGCCTTGCCTCAAACTGTTTTACAGTGGAGAAATGAGACAGTGAAAGATGGGTTGCTAGGGAAATAATAATTAAAACAATCAGATGGAAAGAAAATCATTATACTTCCACACTTGTCACAGCTTAAATATAAATTTAATATTACTTTAAATGTGCATTAAACATGTGTACATATATGTAATACGTTGGGAAAGATGCAATTCTCTATCTCATTTTACTATGTTTTACCATGCACACAATCCCAATTTCAAGTTCTGCCTTCTGAAGCTGCTCTCACATATAACCAGCAGTCAGGCAAGCAGAAAAACCTGTGGCCACAAGAACAGGCAGGACAATGTCTGTGAAAGTGGGGAGGCCACAGAGCCCTTCCACCCAACTCAGCCACAGCTCTGGGCACGGCTCGCTGGGTAACGCTGTGCCATTCTTTGCCTGCACAGAGACACCAGCGCTGCCAACACACCCCTCTTGTCATTTTAGGTAGCTTTCCAAGCTTCTTTGTTCTTTAGAAATACCACGAGGTCTGACAAGAAAACAGCAGGATAGTTGAAAGAAGCTTCCAAGAAGCCATTTCTGCTTTTGAGGGGGGAGAGACAACACAGAAAGGACAAAGCGGGGAGGGGAGGGAATGCACGGAGGGGCAGGGGAAGCCTGACAGAAACAGTTTGACAAGCACCCTAGAAAAAAAGCTATTTTTATCTGTCACAGCCTGAACAAAGTGTTTTCTAGCATTAACACAGCACAGGATGTTACACAGAGGTTGAGTACACAATGCAGGATTGCTCCACAAGTCGGAATGCAAAGGAGCTGCTCTAATGGCCATGTCTATGTGAGCGGGGCAGTGAAGCACACAGTCACTGCATGCACACTTCCACAGGTTAACACCACAGAAACGCACACAGCTGCCAATACGTATTTAGAGCACACATTATCACACCATTCACTTGGTGGGATGCAGATATGTCCTCTCTGGATTTGCCAGCTGTCTTAATTTCTGAGGTAATCAAACAGCATGCACGCTGTATTTGAAGCATTCTTTGAAAGGGGCAAAGTGAGCACTGAAATAACAGCATTAGCTTTCCAAGGCCCTTGGGGTATCTATTTTTCTTTTTTTTTTTTTTTCCCCTTTGTACTGGGGCACCTTCAAGAGCCAAATATGGAGGCACTAAATGGAAATACCTCCTTCCTATACATCTGTACCAGCTGCTCAAGGAGTGTTTCATAGACAGGCACAGGTATGCTGGATGCCATCCTGCTACAGCAAAGAGAGGTGGGGCACAAACACCTGTCCTCAGGACTGGATCAGGAGTCTAAGAAGAAATGAGTAAATTTCTAAGGCACTTCAAGCCATCTCAAAAAGCTTTCAAACACCAGGAGCTCTAACAGCCTGTGGAAAACAATTATAAGCACAGTACTGATAGTGTGCCTAAATCGCACACCAACTAAGGAAGCAAGTTGTAAAATATTATGAGTGTCCTCAGGAACATCAGGGAATACACAAACAGGCCATGGAATTTGGACAATATATCTGGTACTAGCTGTATTAACTGAAGGGGTCCTCCTTTATGACTCTTTTCCCTATGACAGCTATCCCAAACTCTCAGAAAAACTTTATAAACACACACTGCCAACCCACAGATGTCATTTAGATTTCTGTTTAACCCTTGATAGTATCTATTTCCCAGTATTAGTAGCTAAAATTTACAACTGAACTTCGAGAAAAGGTTTAAGATTTTATCAAGTCCTATTTGTTTTCCTACAAGAGGCAAAGTTCCTTTGGTCAAAGTGTAACTGTACATGCAAGAAAGATGCTTTCTACTAGAAGTAAAGCTTAGGCAAGCCAGAATATATATTGCATGTTATCAATGAAGAGAATCGGTCTTTTGTTGCAGACTAGTTAATGATTATCAGTAAGTATTAATAATTCATCCACTTTTACAGAAAATAAATTTATTTTCTGCCATTTCTGCCTGATACATCTGCCACAAAGAAGCTGTAGCTATGCAAGCTCATAGGGAATGTAAAAATGCTTCTTGGTCCTGTTTAACTTGAGATCTGAGGAACAAAAAGCAAATTGATCTATTTGAATCTATCTTGGCCCCATGCTGGCTAGCAGGCTCTGTAGATCCTTACATTACAAACACACACTGTGATTATTTGTAAATACAGGGAAAATAATACCTTTAGCACAATCTGCTCCATGAAATCCTGGAAAACAGTGGCAGACACCTGACACACACTCGCCATTCCCATGGCAATGACGGGGGCAGTCTTGCACTGAATCTGAAATACAAGCAACACAGGCTCTTAGGCTACTAATTTCCTGCTTAACTGTAATTCAGTTTATTTTGTCCTCAATACTTAGAAGAACAACCCCTAATGATATGAGCACCACAAGATTTGGGTGAAGCAGAATGTTGTGGCAGTGTGAGCAAGCATAGAGATCTAGTGATGTACTGAAGGCACATGTAAAGTCTCTGGGAACCATCAGAACTCAAAGTCTTTTGACAGTGCTCAAGTCCTCTGTTCCAACAGATAGATGGGACCTCTTAAGACCTTTAGAGCTATGTCTGAATTTATGTTATGTAGAAAAAAATAACATTTCATCAGGAAAATCAGCACTTTCCATTTTGCAATGAGACTTTGTTCTTGCACAACCACTCTGGCCATGGGAAATGATTATTCCAAGGACTGTATCTTCTTTTCCTTTTACAGACATGTAAAGCCTCATTAATTAAGCTGAAAAAAAAATCTGCTGAACCTAACAAAAAGGAGATCTTTTCTTCTGGCAAATATACTTGATCTTAAAAAAAAAAATTTAAAAGGTGCAAGTAGCTCTGCGAGAGAATGAAGGAGAGTTCTGTAAAAACAGAGGACAAAGTTTAACATTAGAGTTTGAGTGACTGACTGAAGTGCTGATGACTTGTGTAATATGGGAAGAACAGGCACATCAGCCCGATAATGTTTCAGCTGTACCAAAATACTAATTTTCCATGATTTCTGTTATTATCTGGATAACACATTCACTACTTTGCACAATAACAACCTAAAAAAAAATCTCATCTTGAAATTAATTCTTAAGATCATTTTATTTTGAAAGCTGTTGGATTTCAGTGGAACGTATTTTCAACAGTGAATTACTGGAGCAAAAATCGAATTGGAATTGTTACTCTTCACTATTGTTCCCTGTTGTTGTGGGACCTGTGGTTCCAAATTAAATGACTCTGTCAGTCCCAGATACCAAAACCAATAGCAACTGTACAACACAGAAAGTAAAATTTGGATTTGGAACTAGCAGAACCACAGCGTATTCTTTTTGTCAAATTAAACTGCAAAGAAGAAAAGGATTCAAGTACAACTTTAGATCTGATTTCACAGTTGCAGAACACCAAATACAAAAAGTCTAAAGCAAATTCTCAAACACATGTCATCAGCTTGGCCTCCTGAAATGATTCATGTAAACAATGAAGAGAAAAATTGAAATATAATACTCAAAGATAGCAAATCATCTCACAAAGAAGCTTATTTATAGATTTATTATTTTGCTTCATGGCACACAAAAAGCATTTTTCCATGTATTCAAAATCTTGGTAAATTTAACATTGTCTGGGAGTTAATGTAATTTCTGTCATTCTTTCTCCTCTTCCACACCAGAGAGACATTCAGCTGTCTCAGATCCTTTGATTATGAAGTGTCTGATACTAGGTGTGTGTAGAACCACCTCTGAACCAGGTAAAACACTATACTTTTCTCTAGATTCCATTCCAATTACTATCATTGCACTATCAAGCATCCTACCTGACTATTAGACCTTTGATGCTGTTGAAAGCTGTAGCCTAGATCAGGCAACTCTTTTAAGGGTAGCTTATTATATCCTAAGGTTTCCTAAGCACAAAACGGCAGAACAAGATAAACCCACAAATTTTCTTGTTGATTTTGGAGAAGCAGAAAAAGCCTTCTATTAACAAATATGCAAATATATATATCTATATCTCAACATATATAGCACCTGGTAACTCTTACAAAACCACATATAAGCTGAAAAATAATAACTTTTTCATCTTAATTGAGGTTAACAAAAACAATTATGTTCACCCTTAATGGCACTGTATTGACTACACACCTACACCCTTTGGGACTTAAGCCAAAAAGCTGATTTTTATACTAGTGCAAAAGGAAAAAAAATTAAGCTTCATATTATTAGTCAGGAAAGGTTGGAAAATATCTCTATTTAATTTAAAGTCTAGAAACTGACTTGTACTTTTTGCAGTTCCCCTATAGTAACAGGAATTACAGATTTTTACAACACAGTGCCATTTACCATTTCACCAGCCCAGGCAGAAGATAACATATCCTGTCTGACTTTGTTATGCCACTGTGACAAGATAGTCAACAAAGTTCATTAAGTGCTTCAAAGTTCAACGAATCTAATAAAGCCTGGAGAATTCAGACTCAGGTTGATTTTCAACTAAATGTAACCCTATTCTTCTAATAAAACTGCAGGCAAGACGTTCTTTGGCTCTTGAGTCCACCATGCTGAGGAGATGACTCACTGTGAGGTGAGTAGTAAGCTGTAAAACAGCATATAGCTAATTAACTGACTCAATCTCTAGGGTGGCTGCAAACAATAATCTCATTTGCAGGTATCAGTTTCTTGAGCTGCCTTTCTACTAAGATTAAACAGCTCTCCTGTTGGATCCTATTCCACCTGGGTGTAAAGAAGCTTCTTCTGAGTAGCAAATAAGAAGTATAAAAATGACAGATAAGGGAGACGAATATTAACTGGGGAATGCTTTAAACCAGACTGAACTTATCTGAGCCTTGTCTTCCAAGACTAAACTCAAGATGTGTGGGAATGCTAAAACCTTAAGAGAGAAATCAGCAAACTAAAATCAACACCCTGGTACGGAATCTTTGTCAAGAGCAGCGTTGAGGGGGAAAAAAAAAAGACACAATGTAAGGACAAACAGACCAAATACTGAAGAGGGCAAGAAACTATTACGACTTTAAGTAAGGGAAGGTATAAACAGAATGGGAAAATGCTCAGCTGGTGGAAATACCTACCCAAAATGACTGTACTGAAAGAGACCACTTCTTTGTCCTTGCCATCATTGTAAAACGCCAGGTGCCACAAGCCCACGTCCAAGTACTGGACAAACACGGCCTCGTTCTGCACCAGGGTCTGAATGCTCCGACGCTCCCGTGGGGACTCCACCACACTCCATTTCTCTTTGCCATCCAAGCGTTCCATGAAATCATACTGCAGGGGGAAAAAACAGGGGGAAAAAAAGGAAAAAAAAAAACAACAACCAAACACACACAAACCAACCCCCAAACCCCAGACCTGAATACAGAGTGATACTTCAGCTGAAAGTCTGACACAGTATTTTCTCCTCTACCTTGTTATAAAAGATATGGAGAGAGGGAGATATGCCAGTGTAAATCTGATATTTAATCGTTGACCATGGAACACACAGAGAATTATGCATCTTTCCTCTGCATAGGTGATCAAAAATGTACAAATGGTAGTGCTTGACAGGATGGTTTTTGAGAAAGAATTTGAAGTCTGGGGTTTGACCCATTATTTTTAGGTTCCTACGCAGCTCTGAAAGCTGGAAAAGTTTGGCCTTGGAGACACACCCCCTTTTCTAAGTAATCACCTACAGTAAATTCTTGCTGCAGCAGGAACAGACATCTGAGATGTAGCTCCAGACATACCACCAAATGGAAGCCCCCAGAATGTGGAACAGGAATAGCACAAGCAGGAAATGTGTTTGTCTAATGTCAGGTAACTCAGCACCTGATAAAAACACACTGCACAAAGTTTTACACCACAGAGTAAAAGTTGCTTACCTGAGGTTGTTTGTGGAACAATCAGGGGCAAGTATGACACAATAACCAGGGGGAGCATGGAAAGGAATAACACAAATCAAGTGGCTGAAGGAATTGGACTTATATTAAGGAAAACAGAGAATTTCTGGTTGGATGGTTTCCAAGTATGGTAGAACATTACATTAATCTTTGGAAAAGGGATCAAACAGAGCAAGTGATTATTTAGAGTATAAGAGGGATGGCACCATTAATGGCATGAAACTAAAAAAAGAAAGAAAAAGAATTTAAGATGAATGTCAGATAAGCTTCCCATCTATTAAGCTCAGTAAATAGCCTCCCAATGGAGATGCCACAATTAAACAGGACTGGAAGAAATATTGGTTAGTCTACAATAGGGAATAACTCTGCATAACAAAGCAGCTGGACTAGCTGTCCTAATAGGCTTTTTTTCTGTCTTTATTGTCTGTGATTCTGGAGCTCTCAAGATGATGCTAATGCTCAACTGAGTGGCTCTCATAGTCCCTATCTAAGGGAAGCCCTTAAGAAACAACAAAAACAATACATCTAATCTTTTGATGGTTGTATAACAAGTCCCCTATGAAAACACATCTTGTTTTAGACACATTTATCTGTGTAGGAGTAGATAGAGATAGATAGACATGTCTAAAGAAAGATGCATGTGTTCAATAAAATACAGTAATAGTATGTGCTTGCTTGCCAGTAGCTTCATTACATTTCCCTCTGTTATCTCTAACGCAGACTGTGCTTGCAACCGCTCTGAGAAAACATCCACCTTCTCCTGCTTTCAGTTTAAACAGCAAACTAACTCTGCATCCTAAACAGAATAAACAGCCACAGTGTTGAACACCGCATTCCACTCATTGAGTCCTAGCAAACAATATACAAAATGCAATAAAATAATGAAGAGTATCCGTTCTAATGGACGGAACAGTCACGTGAATGGATTGAACACTTTAGTGCAGTGCCTCACATCTCACTGAAAGTGGGCTCTAAAAGCTCACCTTGCTAGTTGAAAGTGTCTAGGCTATATACCAGCAAGATATATTGTATATGTACACTCGGTCTTACAACAAAGGGAAACACGTGGAAGCACTATTGACTTCCTGGAAAACATCACTCCACAGCCACAAGAGAAATCCATGGCAGGGAGGAATTCAAACCCAAATCTACTAATGCTGAGAGCCAGTGCATTATCCACTCTTTCCTATGCCTTTAAACATGGCAAAACCTAAACTGGGTGGAACAAAATGTGCCACCAGACTGTTAATATCAGATTGCCATCCACCTGAGCCTTTTATCACACAGGATTTTTTCAGGGGGAGGTACATCAGGTAAATTATTTTTTAACTCAAAGCACACCCAGAGGTTTAGAAAATTCTGGCATGTCAGTAACTTTCAGAGTATCCAAGATACTAAACATGCATATCTCTATCTCTTAAATCAATGACACTTGGAAATATTGCTAAAACTCACTGTCTAACAGCCAGAGGTTAAGGACAGACTCATCACCTCCTTGGGAAATGTTATTACTCGGGCAACATCTTGGGAAAAAGAAATTGTGCTCTTCAGAACAATCGTTCACAAAGGGTCAACTAAGGAAGCAGCAATAAAAGCTGACATTTCTCACTGGCAACACGCTGTTCGCCTCTGCCTGTGCTGGCAGGTTCCTCTGCCTCCCTCTGTTTGATGCTGATTCCACCTCATGCAGTGGAGAAGGCTCAGCAGTTGGCCAGATCGAAGGGGAAGAGTATTCAGCCCGAAACTGCTTGAAGTTGTTTTAGCTGCACAATCTCTTTTCACGATGATGGGGTGTGACCTGGTCCCTTGGCAAGGCTCCCTGTCAGGCTACCAGTTTAACTTTAGTACGGTTAGGACTGGTATTGCCCTTCCTTAATCAAACTGTGAAAAGTAATTTAATGCTCAGGCAAAAGCAAAATGACTAAACCTGAATACCTGTATGAATGGTGAAGTACTGGTGCAAACTGATACAGTATATAACAACTCATTTTTATCCCTCAGGACTGAGGGGGGGAAATAAAAAAAGCGAAGATAATGCCTCTGGTGGTGGCTCCACGTGTGGGGTAATCTTCATGTGTCAGCAAGGATGGGGTATATGTACCCCAAAATTGAAAATCCCTGACTGAAGGGTCACCAAGATGGCACTGTGAATTCATAACCTGATAAGATTTCTTCACATGGTTGGCTGAATCATCACTTTACTTCTCCTGGCCCTGTTGATTTTCTAATTTACCACACTTGAGAGATTAATTACTTTTATATAATGTTGTGCTGAAGATATCACTCTTGCTTTAAAGCTACCTATTGGCATATATGAATAGATTAGAAGGCCCATCTAGGAAAAGAAGGCAAGTAGTTTCATGATCATTAAGCAGTGACTGTGGAATTCTTAATCTAACACGCACACACAACTGCTAAGGAAGAGACTGCTAAATCACATGAATTAGGGAATGGATGTGTCAAACCAAACTAAATCTCTAAAGCAATTTGGAAGTTTCACCGACTTTTGACTTTTTTCCCTCTCTCTTTTTTTATGACCATTTATATTTCATGGCTTCGTACCGCAAGTCACAGGAAAGAGGCAAAAGCTGCTCAGAAACAACATGCAGCAAAATCCCAAATGACTACATCATCAGAGTTCAATTTTGCAGCAGGGAGTACTTACTATGATTAAAGCTCCATATATGCAAGTGACTTGCCAACCTACACTGCTAAACAAATTCCAAATTCATACTCTCAGTGAGTTTGTTTATTTTTACTCCCCGGCATATCGAAACCCTACTGCTTACTTTTATTTACAAACCTAAAACCTCATACGAAGTTCTTTCTGGGCAATTTGTTTTTATAATTTCTCCATTCAGTGCTTTCTGTCCTCTTCTGCATTTTATTCATAGGCTAATAAGAACTTTCTTTTTCCAGTAACCATGGGGAGTCAGCAAAACAGCCTTGGAACTTCACATATACAGTTGTGACTCCACTGCACAGGGCCATCCACCCAGCAGAGATGCACTGAGCCTGGTTTCCCAGGCAAAGGGAACCAGTGGTGAACACTGCCATGCAGAGAGAGCTCGCAGAGGTCAAGGCTGCAAATGCAGAGAGCATGCATAATCTTCAGGGGTTTTCTCAGATTTGAAACTATTTGCATGCCTCCACAAAATGCCTGTTTGAAATAAGGCATTGAAAGGGAAGATTTCTTAGAGCTCTTGTCGTAATAATGGATTCATATTCAGATGGAGTTGGGTGGGGGGGAAACACATTTGGCATTGTGGCTATTACTCGCCTTTATGCCAAAGCCCCGTAGGATCTCAGCAGCCAGGAAAACATATGTCATGGAAACCTGTTTGCAAAGTGCCTTAAAATTAGCTCTTTGTAAAATCCAGTTGGTAATTATTAATTAAAATACAGCCATGAAACATCTGATACCCTCATTGAGAGCCAACCAGTTTGCTTCCACATTTGGACATGACACAAGCTGAGCAGGGCAGTGCAGCACAGCACTCACACAGTAACACCAAGAAACTTGGAGATTGTCAGGGCACCTACGTGTCTTTGAGCACTGCCTAAAAACCAAGGTAACCCTGAGGCTCCCCAGCTCTTCAAGATCTTTTAAATAAAGCCATTTCCTCTCCTGAACGAAAACAGTTTTCATTTTGACATGAAACCTTTGTAAGTATAACACAGTCTGCTGACATGAAAACAACAGGGCTCCATGCACAGCCTCCTCCAGACACTACAGTGATGTTCCTATAAGGTTACCTTATTTCATGCATCATTTGGAACGTTCTACCAACATGCAGCAACATCCTAATTGCTGTAATCTCTGCAGAGTCACTTCACTCATTACTCAACATTTACAGTTCATTTTCTAGACATTATCAATTCCATTAATATGACTCTTTTCTACTAAATTCCTAATGACCGTTCAAGCCTGCAATGTGCATTCTGTTATGTCTGCACAGCACTGCACAGGCTGGGAGGATTTTGCTCAGAAGCACTGTTTGCAGTCTGTTTGCCACTCAGAACTGCAGTTTTGCTGCTCCCCTAGAGCTCTGCTCCCTGTGCACACGAGGCTGCATCCAGACAAGGTTACAGCTACATCACTTTGACTGACTAAACCAGGCACTTGGAATATTTGCTAAACAGCAATACTGAGAAGGTTAAATCTCAGCAGGGCTCTCAGACAGGAACTGCATCTTGTTGTCCCAGGTTAATCATGTACCTAATTTGCTGATTATTGACTTGCTCCCACAAAGGATTTTACTTGGCTTGACATATCAGCACTGATCAGTGATGAACTGTCAAGTGTGGCTGTTCACTGCTTTGGAGCCCATGTCCCCAACCAACAGAAACAAGGATTTTAAATTTCAGTTTTAAAATATTGTCTGGTGTCAACTCCAGACTATTTTCCTTAACACAAAACCATTGTGCTCCCTTCTGTCAGAGCAAGGCTTCTTTTCACTACCTCAGGTTTGTAACAGCTTGGTTTTCTTTTTCTAAAATTATTTCTCTTGGTAGCAGCTTGACTGAATTTCGATTGCTGGGCAAAAATGCCAAGGATTCTTCTGCTGTTAACAAGCACCAGGACCCTGCATGAATGTGGGAAAGTCTATACTGGTCTATGCTGCAGATTTACACCAGATGTGGACTAGTTTATACTGCAGATTATGCTAATGGATTTCAGTAAGCCTACTTAGAGAAGAGGCTTGAAACTGCTTTATCTAAAGACTGGAAAGCAGGTTCTCTGAGGAGAACCCCAGCTCAGAAGGAAACACAGTTGATATTTCTCCTTATTTAATTTAACAGAAAGGTCATGAAATTTTTATCCTAGCTATGTGAGGTGGACTGAAAGAAAAAAAAAAGCAACAAAACTTTGCTTGATCATAGCCTTCTCAGATGAGAACATCATAATGAAACCCAGAACAAATACGTCTGATCATGCTCCAATATAAAGTTCACCATGAATTAAAAAAAAATAAATCTGTTACTACCAGTTACTTCCCCGTGGATTTCTTGTAAAAGACACAGGCATACCTCCACCATGTCTTAGCCAAAAAATCATAATTAACCTGTATTTATAGCAAACCTTGATGATTGCTTTGGAGCTTTGGTAGCCCTAAGTAATTTGCACTTCATGATTTATACTTTTGTTTGTTTTCCTCAACTAAATGGTCATTTTTTTCCCATGATCGAAGACGGGAAGTGAGCGCCAAAATTCTGAATTAAGTGAGATATGCTCAATGAATTATGTCATTACCTCACTGCAACAGTTGAACAGCCACAGATATAATTTCACCCTCAAGACAACAGATTGAAGCATTACAGCCAAAACATCCTTAAGAAAGGCTCCCACCCTGGAATATATTCTCTGTGGATATTTTCTGCATTGCATGGATGTCTGGAAATGGCTTAAAAAAATCAGTCAACATCTCTCTGCAGTCTTCCCAGTTTATCTAGCCTTTTTATCAAGTTTTGGGATGCTGTATGCTAACACCTAGTTATATGGAAAAGTGACCACATGCCCTCCCCTCCTTGGGACGTGGGCTGCTGATCCTGATTCTCTACTAGTCAGACAGATCCATCCAGCAACATGGGGAACATTTTAAAACAGCATAATATAGTAAGTTGATGGATTTTGAATAGTCAAAGCTCCTTCCTCACAAATTCTTAGAAGCAGAGGTCATAAATCCATGTAAACCTCCTCACTCCTTTCCTCCCAGCTCTGATCAAAGATTTTGGTCTTCAGCTCAGACTACAGGAAAGTATAAACACCAAGTAACAAGAGGCAATGCAGAAGAGTTCCATAAATTTGCCAGACATTGGGAAGCCGATCCAAACTTCAGATAAGGTAGGGCAGTTTTCCCCAGAAAATCAACTGGCTCACTGTTTGTACCGTGAGTTTGTGCATGGACACAGCTCACCCAGGGCTGAGATCTCTTTGCAGGCAGTATTACTTTCCCTACATGGCAATATGTAGCAATGCAATTATGTTAAAGCCTCCAGGCTTTTAGCTGAGATCATGCATTTTAACCATTTATGCAACTTCAGTTTGCTTTGCCAAATAATAGTAACAATAAAAGAAATAGAAGCAGTTCTTTGTACATCAGGGCAAGGCATTTAGAAATGTTAACCGAGGCTTTCCCAAATGGGATCATGGAGTTCCAAAGTTGCTTTTTGGAAATCATATACTAAATAATGCATTTAGTTTTAGCTGAGAGTTTCTGAATGAAGAACTGATTTGTGGTAGCAATGAAGGAGGTCCTTTCCAAAAGGTGGCTACTATTTGTGCTTCCCTTCCACTCTGAAGAAAGGAGGCTCTTTCCTTTTAGTATGTGTAACTGCAAATATATTCTTCCTCATAACAGTTTTAAGTGGGAATCTTTCCCTTCGCATTAATGAATTTTCAATACAATAAAAGAATTCTCTCTGTAGTGGAAAATATAGCTATACCTTCTCACAGCAAAGAAATTAAAACACCAACTACACACCCTCGAAGAAAAAGATACTTAAGTTTGCTCTCAGTAACTTCACAGCTGCCTTACCGGCAGCCCTTAGCTCTGTACTGCAGGGTCACTGCAAAAACGTGGTGTTGCTGAGTTCTCATCTCTGAGGTTGGTTAGAAATCAACAATTGGGTTACCCCACTGCAAGACTTGTCCCATGTCTGAGTCAGGCAATCTATCTAAATACTGTCCTCGAGAGGAAAGGGGCTAAACAAAGCTCTCAAACACATGGCCACTGCTTCATGTTCTCTAACCTGCCTGGGTGGCAGAGATGCCAAGATCTGTTGCATTCCCCACTGATGCCACTCAAACTGCCTGTGGAAATGAAAACTTCTCTGAAGACAGAAAATTCCATGTTAACACATCTGTCAGTGCATGCACTGACACTGTATACAGCGCTGTGATAATGGGAGTTTGACCAACTGCACTCATCAATTTGACTGGATGGGTTTATCCCAAGTGGTGCCAGATTTTATCAGAGATTTGAAACCTTGCTTCAATTGCAAGAACGTCATTGATTACTTCTTTTGTCAATGTACTGTTGATGTATGTAACGATCTAGAAATGTTACTATCGGGGTGTTCAGTCAAACAACACAAATTAAGTAATTCACAGGAATCCCTAAACCTGAGTTCCATAAACTTCAACTTGTACATAGATGCTCTAAACTTTTTGCATTTTGACATTTAAAGCCAACAGATATGTCAATAAAGTACCTGGGCATGTGATGGTGGGAGTCCTCTTCTTATATAAACACCAAAAAGAGCATCCTTCCCTAAGGATATGTTGAACTTCAGGAACTGTGGCTGGCTGATATGGATCTGAGACCGCCAAAAAACTCCAGGGGGCACCTCCTGGGTGACCCTGTGTCCAACTTCTGTTTCTCCACTATCTATGCTGCTATTCCTGGTGACCCATGGTCCTATAAAATAGAAGCAAATATAAATCAAATGAGATAACTGCTTTTAACACAGGTAGTTATATTAATTCAATCTGTGGCAATGGCACCTCTTAAACTGTAACTTTCTTATTCTGATGCAATCTGTCTGCTGTTTTAATCACTGTGTAAGAATCTGACCCTTACATTTGAAGTGAAGAACTCTGTGAACCTTTTTTTTTTTTTTTGAACATCTGGAATTTCTAATCTCTCAGACCCTTTAATTCTGTGATTGCTTATTTATCAAATGTAGCAACAGCAGAGAGTCAACCAAGAACATGTGACTCTCCCTGTGCTCTTTTCAGTTGCATCTCTTACACTACCAGAATATAAAAAAATTACCAGAAGGGGAACTGAAGGGGTAACTTCAATCTAAAGGAATGGATTGCCAATTTTTATTACCACCGGTTCATTCACTGAAGCAGTGCAATAAACACAGGGTCACAGACAAAACAGTTGACAGAAGAAATGAAATGCAGAGAAAACAGTTAAGAGGACAATTTCTGTATTCTAACATGCATCTTCTCCTTGAAAGACAGTACAACTCAATGCAGTGCTTTTAAAGTTCTCTCTGCCTGAAGCAGGGTTTATCTACAAGCCCTTCTCCCCTGACCTGTGGTTAGTTAAAATCCATCAATTGTTGGTTCTTCATCATGTATTATTGAAGACAAGACACAAGACCTTTCTGCTTGAGTGCTCTGGCTTCCAGCCCATGAAATAGTCAACCTTGAGAACATGGTGCAAATCCCTTCTGAACAGGTTCTGAAGCAACACTTATTTTAAACACGGAGTGCAACACATGGAGTTGGAAGTGCTTTCAAGTTACAGTATGCAGCATTGTTTGATTTTGTGTTCTGTACTCCCAAGCTACATGGTGAGAAATCCATTTATAAATTCTTAGAAAAGACACTATAATGACCAGAAAACCACAGAAAATAACAATCACAGAAATTTAAAGGTTCATTAATATCACTATTAAGATACACTGGATGGTAGTGATACCTCTGATACAACCTGAGGGCATTTCCAAAATCTTCAATGTTTATTTGGTGCTTCTTTCATGGTGTAATGTTATTTTCAATAACTGGCAAGTTACTTTTGAAATCTATTCCGGCACTGCATGAATGTAACAGGATGGCACAGAACAACAAATAATTCCAGCAGGTAGTACATAACAGCTTTTCTGTCTTGACTAATTGAGAGAGCTGCAAAAGCACTGTTTCAATTATAGATTCCAAATTATCTATGTTAGCAGCACTTACACTTGTACATAATGAAACAGATATTATGTTGGCAGTGTTTGGAAATGGTAAAAGAATGCTCTGAATACCAACTGCTATGCGGATTTTGGCAACTTGTTTGTTTTTTTCATTTTCTATGTTAATGTGTCTACAATAACATCACAGTGCTAACAAAGAAAGAGAAGAAGAACCTGAAACAACAGGCTGCAAAGAAAGAAAAAATGGTTGAGAATGTCAAGGAATGTGCCTTTAGAGACACTCAAAAGCAGAGAGAAACCAAATTCCAACATGTACTGTTTCATAACAACTACAGGACTTCATTTCTAATGGATTACTGCAACAGAAGATATCTCCAAGTTCCAATCTCAATGCAGTCAAGCACCACCTCACTAGAATTTAAATGAGTCTTTACCCACATGGACAGGAAAACCAGGCACAGAGCACAGAAAATAGCCTGTTGGATGCATTACTGGAATCATCGGCAAAGATAGGATATCAGCTGAGGGCTTCTTCATCTCCCTGGAGTACATCACCACTCCACAAATCCAAGCTATGGCAATAAATGATGAAATTTTTTTCAATGTTCTTAAAAAGCATGCTGTAAATAATTTTGTGGAAAGCAGACTGGGCGTACCTTAAGGAACATCAAGTCTATCTAATCTGACAAAGGCTCCTTGACACACTCTGAAGAATCTTGTTCATCAGCACCAGTATATCCAAACAAAGGAAAAGCTATTTCCAGCAATTATTATCATTATTATTATCCAGTGCAGCAAATGTACTGAGCATGCGAATGGTAAGGCCAGCATGGTCCTTGTTGGCACTTATGGTTTCATTGGATATAAAAGCAGCTCCAAAACACCACCATCAATGACTTCTGCTGATTATATTACTTCCATGTCTGTAGAGTATATATTCCCTAGAATTACAATTTTGTAAATAAATTCAGTTTTAATGGAGGCTCAAGGTTTAGTATTTCTGGTTAAATTTAGCCTTAACATCCTCTGGATTTCCAAAATTCATTATGGTACTTCTATCTGGGAAAGGGTATTTTTCTGGATTCAAGAATTCTCAAATACATCAATTAAGGTCAAACTATAATAATCCAGCATTCAGGAGAACCAGAGTTACATCCACATTACCTCAGCATACAAAGATTAAAAAAAACTTTTATAAAAAGACAATTGAATTTGCAGTTATCAGTCAGCCCACAGACAAGATTCAGGTTCCTAATACTGAAATGATTCAGTTCAGATTTGATACTATCTTTGGAAGCATCTCCCCACAGATGCTATTTCTTTTTATCTTTCTCTAAAACATAAATGACCTTTTCTAGTCCTGGCATTTCTAGTTCTCCAAACCACTCCTTCTAGAACATTTCAGTGTCTCAGGAAAATTTACCTGCAAAGAGAACTGTGGCAGTTCTCTTTGTTCAACACAGCAGAGGATTTTAAGAGCAGGTTAGATATCAATAAGCACAGTGATCAAGATGTGCTTAACACACAGCAAAGAATGGAACAGATGGGTGACTCTTTTCAAGTCTGTATTTTTGTAGTACAGCATTTTCTACACCTGCTCTATACCCAGCCTGTGCCACATCTGTGAGAAACAGCTGCTGCCTCACCTCTGGCATCCTGAAAGGGATCCTTTTCTTTTGCTTTTAAGAATTTAATACATGACACCCCGCTTTTATGGTGCTGCATTACAATGCTGAAATAACAGAATTTAGAAATGCTTGAAGTTGTACCAAAATCCAGGTTTCATATTTTCAAGTTTAACTAACAACTTACAAAGCTTAAAGTCCAGAAGGATATCAAAGCTCTAAGGTTATGCATTATTGAATCATACTCTCATAAACTCCTGCTGAGTTACTCCTGTTGATGTGAGACACAAAACTAGTGACAGCACTTTGGTTCTACTCCTTGCTTTGATGCTGCCAGTGCACCTGAGCTGGTCGTGATCCTATGTTCTCAGGTGACTGCTTGTAAAACAGAATTCTTAACAGTGACAGAATTATTGAAACTTCTCACCTTGAAGATGAGGAATGTAGAACAATGACATAAAAATACTAAAGGAGGCGTCCCAGCATTGGCCCTTTGGTGTTCCTTCCTCCCCAGGTTAGAAATACATAAAGGAAATGCAAAGCAGATATGGCCATTGAATATTTTTTCTTAGTTAACAAGCTTAAGTTTATTTCTTTTTAACCTGAAAAGCAGACCATCACCCTAGCTTTTGTATTTGCAGTGCCCTTTTCTGTACTAACACCTTCACTGACAAACCTGTCTCTAAGTATTCCAACTTTTTTTATAGCTCCCTTCAGTCCTCACCTCCTAATGCAGAGACTGTCTCTTGCCACCCAAGTCACTTCCCTCCAGCTGTTTTTAGAAGCCTTTCCATTTTGATGGATCACTGCAGATCACATTCAAAGAACATCAACTGCATTTAAGTGAAGTTACAGATGTGACAAACTGACAAATCCAGGAAGAAAGACTAACCCAAACAACTCACACTACTGTGAACAAATGAATCCCAAGATCATTCTCTCTGCTGTGGATGAAGTTGTAAAGTTTCATCTATTTATCTCATAACCCTGTGGATACTTGATTTTTTCCCCCTTGTCATTTCCTCTCTAGAAACATCTACCAAAGAGTTTTAAAAGCATACTTCTTTATCTTACCCAGGGGAGCCATTTCAATCACTCAGTCAAACATATATTCATCAACTAAATAACACTTATTCATTTAAACCGCTGTGTTATTTACCCAGCTGAATTACTATTTTGGCATATACATTTGAAAAGACTGTTTTAGCATTCAAGGGTATTTGCCTTTGAAGCTATCAGAGAGGCAACACATGGCAACAGCGATGCAAAGTCCCCCTGCTAAGTTGTCAGCAGGTCTCATCTGTGAGCTGGAGGTCACATCCAAGGTGGCATCGGACGGGACATGCCCAATCAGCCTTTAATTTAACTGATGTCAAGCAGTGTCAGCTGTGGAGGCAGAGCTGTATTTACACTGAAACCAGATATCCTTGAGTATTTATAACTACAGTGCCCCAAGCTGTAGTTCAAATTAAAACCAAAGATGGGATCTGGCTACCAGCAGTGTCACACCACACACACCACAGTGAAACAGCAACTGACTCCAGTGCTGTGACTGAGTGGCTTCATCACAGGGGCCACTGTGAGCTGCATCTTGGGAACACTCTCGGAGAAGACCTAGCAGAGTAACCATTCCAATGGATCCACAATGAACTACCAAGATCATCTGGAGCATCTCAAATTAAATACAAGGAATAAATATCACCAGTGTTGGTTAGAGTGAATTGTCTTTCACTTCTTTCCCTAAAATAATGTATTTCTTATAAATTATTGCTGCAGACATAGCTTTCCTTATCTTTTTATCTAACTTATTTTTCTGCCTTTTTTTGTTTGTTTGTTTTGGTTTTGGGTTTTTTTGTTACATAGCCAGGGATTTTGGAATTCTAAAGCAATTTATGGTACAGCTGTGTAAAGGAAACCATTCAATATAAAAATACACTCCACTGGCTTTTTGCCAAAAGAGAACAAGTGAGAATACCTATGGTTCTCAATGACAGTTTAATTTTTTCCTCAGGTAAATTTGCTACTTACATGACCAGATATTTCTTGTTGTTCCAGAAAGACAAATAATAATAATAAAAAAAAGAAAATATGTTTTCTATACAAATGTCTTCAGTGAAAAAATCAGTGCTATGCACTATTACTGTACTGATGACTCCCCACATGAACTTATGGTCCAGATTATCTACTACCACCACCTAAGTGCCTGAAGACTCAACAATAGGTTGACTCCTGCTGCAAAACAAATTCCCACAGCTACGAGGAAGTAAAAAAAAAGGCAGTGGGAGTTTGCCTGGAGGAGCTGCTGTGACACATCCTGGACCTCAGTTATGCTGAAGATGCTGAGGTACCAATGAGCTCTATTTGGTGAAGTAAAGAAGCTTCTCAATTTGCATGAGCTTTCAGGAGTCCAGTAAAACAGCTTCTGATACAAAATCAAAATCTCAGGTTGCCAGGTCACCATCCCAAACTTCTACTGTGGCAAAAGGGAAGAAAATCTTCAAAGGGAGCATCTGCTTAAGACCTCTGCTCTGGCTCAGCTGCAGCCAACAACGTGACCCTGCAGGTGCAATTAAGTTTCATGCTTTAATGCCCTCGTACACCTAAAAATTTAGGCATGTCTTCACATTCATGTGAGCATGGCTTCACAAGGTTCACCATTTTCAGAATCCAAACGAAATCATAACTGAAACAAAATCAAGATCTGTTGGTTTTCATAAGAACAAATACCTACTAGTATAATTTTCTCCCTGAGCATAACAATCATCTCTGATGGTGTATAACACACTTCTTCACCTTACCTTGAACACAGCAGCTCGTGATATCACCACGAACAAGACCACAATCCTAAAACTCCTCTTCTGCTGAATTTAGCCAAATCCTTTGCTTTTGCTAAGACAGCCCTCGAGCCTGGTGTATTTTCAGACGGCCACATCTGCAAGCCTTTCATAGAGTCCACAGTAACAGTTCTGCTAGCTAACGTGTTAATTAAGATCTACATTACATTAGCCACATAACTACTTAATATGATTAATCCACCTGGAAAATGATGGCACGTCTTGATTAACTTGAATGAAGGCAACAGAAGTGGCATTTAAAATACACTGATTGTTTATTACATTTTGATCGTCTGTTTCGAAGTGTCTGAAAGGAAATAGTCGAAACCCAAAGATTCATGTTGTTTACACTGTTAATGAGGTGTGAGTTTGTCTTTTACAACGTGACAGAGAGTTCCCTCCAGCTGCTGCCGAGTCCTTGCACTGTCTGCGCAGTGCGTTTCAGCAGGAGCACAGCTGGGGGGTAGCACCGGTGCCTCAGGCAGTCAGGAACTGTTCTGTTTGCATCTGAACCCCACATCAGCAGGACACAGGGGTAGCAGATCCTCACACTTCAGCATTTTGGTATTTCTTTAGCACCGCCTGCCTGCCGGGTTGCTAACAAAATAGCTTAACTATTAGAAAAATATTCGTTTCTGAGTGCAAACTAAAATGTGACTCGCAGCTGCATCTGGCAGAGCTCTCGACATCATCTGGAGAGGGCTGAAGATGACCTGTACAGCTTCACAACGACTGCTGAGCTCAGCTTTCCACATTTATCCATGGAAAATTCCGGTGAGATCCGTAGGAATCTGTTTCTCTCCTCTCTTATCTCAAGCAAGTAAGATGGTGTCAAATTTAACAGCAAATTTAACTTTCTTCGTTTTATT
Organism: Formicarius rufipectus; assembly: GCA_013399695.1. Taxonomy (NCBI): domain Eukaryota; kingdom Metazoa; phylum Chordata; class Aves; order Passeriformes; family Formicariidae; genus Formicarius; species Formicarius rufipectus. The sequence goes on along the minus strand of VXAU01003238.1, from coordinate 1,710,104 downwards.
ATTACCATTATATTTACAATGCTGAACTTGGTATCTGGAAACAAGTATTTTTCATGACACGTCAATACTTGAATATTTAATTAACTGTCTGTCTGAAATCCACATGCATAGTGGCAGGCTTAGTGAAATACCTCAAACTGAGCATGAACCTGGATCAAGCTGGTTGGTCCAATGAGACACAAACCCTCAATTATGTGAGTATCAGAACACAGATTCGTATCCACTTTTTCCAATTAGTATATTTATTGTACCTAAAGTGACCTTTTAGGTCCACAGTTGCCCACAATTATCTTTGATGTCTTAAAATGGAGATTTCAGGGATCAGAAACCACAATCTCTTACTGTATTTTTCAGCTTTATAAAACATTACTACAGCAAATAACCTAAAATAATAATAAAATAATAAATAATAAAATAATAAAGTACTAAGGCAATTTTGAATTACTAGAAAATCTGCTAAATTTGTGAGCACACCCAAGACAGTATGTCTTGAACAAAAATATATATATCAAGTATTCTTTATATGAATTTGCAGCTGGGATTAGTTTGAGTAGCTCCACATAAATGGTAGGTTATCTTAGGTGTCCTCTGACGTGATTAAAGTTGACTTTCATGGTATATTCTGTCAATTAAAAAGGAAACTGCACACAGTCACATATTTTATGGCAATGTGTGTCTAACATACCGCATAATTTTAAATGTAGAAAATATTTCTGGCATAGATTACAGAATCCAGGCACAGAAAAATTCCATAAGGTCATTCAATTCACATCTTTGTGAAGAAGCAATTATTCCCAAACATGCCTACTTTTTCCCCCCCAATTTAGATTATACCAAAATTCTAACATTATCCTCACAAACTGTAAGAGAAATGGGCTTGACTCTCAGAAAGCTTTCTGTAATGTCATTATAACCAGTCTCATCCCTGTAGCAATTCCATGGCAGTGTCAATCTTTTGGTTTTTACATAGTATTAAGGGATATGGCATTTTAATTTGTAATAAGAAAGGAATTTTTATTTACTTTTGCCTCTTAATCTAAATCCCCAGTTTAGCACAACTTCCACAGCATGGTGGACTTCACTTGCAGTTTTATGGCAGCACTGAGTATTTTTCTGCCCATTGCACTTGCCTCCTCCTTTCAGACATACCCAGTATTAGTGAGATGTAGTGGGTAATTACAAAAAACCTGAATCTATGTTATTTTAATAGTGAATTTTGTTTCCATTCAGACAGGAAAATGCAGTAATAAAGTAATTAACATTCCTCTTAAACTGCAGTTTTATTATTTCATACCAAAAATTAGTCTCTTAATAAGGAACAAGCAGATCAAATTGAATACCTGGTTTTATTTTATTTCTTCTTTCAAATTGCTCTACTTTAAAACGCCTTGCTTGCTGAGTAGGCACAGCTTGTGTTTAAGTGGCCCTTCTCAGACTAGGGGTTAAAGGTTTCTTTGGGAGACCCATGTTTTGAAAAGAATGGCTTCATCCTGAGTTGTGTCAATTATAGAAAGGTCACTCTCCACAGCCAGAGCCCTGAAATGGTTGTTGTGTTAAAAGCTGTCAGAGGCTTTCCTAAAAACTGCTGGGATAGCAATATTAACTTGGATATAATAAAAGGAAAGGTGAGGTAGAAAAACTTTTCACCCTTCCCTGCTCTAAGAATTTGTCTTTTCGTTATTCCTTGTGTTCATCCAAACCTGTCATTCATTTTATTCCACTGTGGAAGATTACTTGCCTAAATATTGTTCTTCCCCATTCCCCCAGGTTATCAACATTTCAGCAACCTTCTACAAAATGTCAGAAGAACAAGTAAACTTTTTTTCCAACATGCTCGGAGAAAAGTTAACTGCAGTAATTTAAGTCATAACCAGCAGTTCTGTCTCCTCGTCTCCTCTACGGGCAGTTACCACTCCCAAACCAGCAGCATCTCCACCTCTTCAAATGTGCAAAGCTAATTAGAGAGGGACTGGGATAAACTGCCAGAATTTGCACTGAAGTGCCCCAGGCAGATGAGCACATTCCAGTTCAACAATCCTGCTGCCCTATATCTGCACAGAGATGGCAACAAAAAGCTGCAGGGGAGGGAATTGGGAAGCGTGTTACACACTGCAATTGTCTGCTAAGTGACCATAATTGCAGACCTCAGCTCTTCAGGTGCCTGCCTAGAACCGTAGGTCCTCTCACCTGTGCACAGCCTGGAGGAATTTAACATTCTGCCTTGCACTTCAAGATGTGCTGCTCATCCAGTTTGACCTACACCCAGTCAGACATAAAAGCCAAACCATTGGACACTTGCCCAAAACACTTCAGGCTTTTGCCAGCACTAGGACTTGGGATTTCATGGTGAGGAAGCCAAAGCTAGTCCCTCCACAGAAAAGAGGAAGAAGCTGAGGTGAAGCAGCATTTATTGAAAACAAAAGCACAGCCATTAAATGATAAAGCTCATTCAAAGAACAAACTCAGCTTCCTCGCCCAGCTCTATTTTAACTGATTATCCCCCCATATATCCAATGCAAGTATCCTGTGTCAGCATTTGGTTCTCACACTTGCTTTGGCAATTAGCACGTTTAACACGAGCCGCTGGTCGTGAGAGCAAGAGTGAACAGCTCCGAACACAACTCTTCTGCTGCCCTAAAGCAAGGGCTCATACTCCTCCCATTTCAGTCACACCATCTCAGCACACTAAGGCCTGGGAGGTGCTTTGGCTAATTCAAACATTCTGTTCTGCCTTCTCATTGTAATTTTTGTAAGAACCAGAGGAGGCTTTACTATGATGTAGCAAAGAAAACCCTTGCACCTCACCAGTAAAACACATTCAATTCAGATGATTAAAATCCTTTTTGTGATACATAATTTCTCTGCATTTTTAACATATGCTTTCTCAGTTTAAGAAAGTATTTCTGGTTCTAGGGTTCCCTTAGTCGTTCTTCTCATGGCCCTGTCTTTGTCATCCTCTACTGGAACACTGTTTAAGAGGAAAAAAAATCCATTTGTTGTCTCCACTGCTCATACTAAATATCACAGGAGAGGCTGTTTAATATGGGTCAAATTCTGCCATCCTTGATGTTTGCTATTAGAATTCATTTGAGAAAGAAGAGGACACAGGGACGTGGTTCCAGCTGCAAGACAGTTCTGGACTTCCCTCAAGCAGTACAATGCACTCCTACTACATCAAGCTTTACTGGAACACTGACAGGTTGGGAGGGACCACAGTGGGTCACCTGGCCCAACCTCCCTGCTCAAGAACATGGCACAGGATTGCATCCAGATGGTTCTAGAATACCTCCAGTGAGGGAGACTCCACACCCTCTCTCTGGGCAACCTGTTCCAGTGGTGGTCACACACAGGAAAGAACTTCTTCCTTATGCTCAGGTGGATCTTGCTGGGCATCAGTTTTTGCCTCTTGTACTACTGCTCAGCACCTCCGAGCTGAGCCTGGTCCATCCTCTGACACCTCCCTTTAGATATTAAAGAGGTCCCCTCTCAGTCACCTCTTCTCGAGGCCAAACAGGCCCACCTCCCCGAGTTTGCCCTTCCTTTGAGATCTCCACCTACACCTGGAAACAGGCCATCCAGCCAGCAAAAACACTTTCAGGACCAAGCCCTTCTCCGGCAGCATCCGAGCGCACACATCCCCATCAGCGACGCGCTCCCAGGAGCGCACCGCCGCGTGCAGGGGCCAAACCTCCGCGCCCACCTGCGGGAAAACACCGGGGAGGGTAAAGCCCAGCGTTTTCCAGGGAGATTCCGCGCGGAGCCCGCGGGTTTGGACCCACCTCTGCCGGCAGGGGCCGTCGCCGGGCCGTCGTCGGCGGGCGGGCGCGGCGGGCGCAGCCCGTTGTTGAAGGTCGGTCCCTCGGCCGGCTGCAGCTGCCAGTTCAGCCCCAGGAGATGCATCGCTGCGGACACAAGGGCGGGAGACAGCGGTCAGCACGGCTGCTGCCAGGTACGAGACACCTCGTGAAAGCTGCCCGGCTCGGAGCGATGGGGATAGGCAAAAAGAAAAAAAAAAAAACAAAAAAAAAAAAAAAAA
>VXAU01003238.1:1620333-1705708 GCA_013399695.1 Formicarius rufipectus | reverse complement strand
AACAACAAAAACAAACAAAAAACCAAAACAAAAAAAAAAAACAAACAAAAACCAAACAAGAAACCAAAAAAACCCAAACTAAACAAACAAAAAAACCCACCAAAACCCCCTCCCCAATAAAACAACCACACAAACAAACAAACAAAAAAACCAAAAATCCCAACAAAAAACCCCTAACAAAAAATAACCCAAAACAAAAAAACCACCCCCAAGAATAAACCAACCAACCCTCAAAACAAAACCGCAACGACAACAAAAATTTAAAAAAAATGAAGCCCAACTCAAACAAGCAAGCGGAAAGCCCGATGATTCACGCGCATCTCCCTTGTTTTTCTGCAGTTATCGGATCTTCTAAATTAGCGAAACACAAAAGGCAAAATGTTTTTCCAGCCCCAGTCGATCACAACAAGCATCCTGCTCAGACTCGGGCATCAGGCACCACTTTCCCGGCTGCAGGGGACACATCCTGGGAAACACAGCACTGCTGCAAGTACCAGCGCCGAGTTTAAATTACAGGTGGTAATTTATACGTTGATTATAAAATCAGCTTTAGCCTTATGTATACTAATCACATTGTAATGCAATTACTTTGTGTTTAGTACAACTTATTTAAATCAACAGATGAGAATAACAGAATGGTTTGGGCTGAAAGATTTCAGACCTTAAAACTCATCTTGTTCCTACCTCCCTGCCATGGGCGGGAACACCTTACACTATATCCCAGGTTGCTCCAAGCCCGGTCCAACCCAGCCTTGGACACTCCCAGGGATGGGGCAGCCACAGCTTCTCTGGCCAACCTGTGCCAGGACCTCCCCACCCTCACAGTGATGAATTTCTTCCTAACATCTGGTCCAAACGCATTCCCTTTCAGTTTAGTGCCGTTGCACAACCTCTCTCTTCATTTTTTTGACTCAGCTTTTCTGACAAACCCAGCGCTTTGCCACTGCTTTGACCTCGCAAACCTGAGCCACACCCAGTCCCGTCCAGGGAAGCTTTGCCTGCTCCCAGCACCTGCTGGTGTCCTCTCCAGCCACCCCCCTGCCAGAGGCAGGACTGTGTGTCCCATGTCACATGTCCCATGTGAACGTGAGCTGTGGAGTGGGAGCACGGCCAAGGCAGCCCCCGTGCGAGTGCATGAGTTACAGGCGCTGTGGCAGGGCTAATTGAATAAGTCCTGTGCATAATGCATGAGACCTGACAGGTCTGAATCATTCAGCCAGTGGATTTATGTGCATCTTCACCTTGTATAAACAGAAGCTACCTGCATACACCTCCGCACTTTCATCACATTATCCCCATAGCATTCGCACAATACGGAGCGGTGGTGAGGGACAGAAAAGCCCACCAAGATGTTTTTATTCCCTTTCTTTTCCCCACCATCAGCGCTATTCCTGCTTACACAGGTTGTGTGTAAACATAGACGCCACAGAGAACACCATTTCCAGTTATGCAAAGAAGTGTTTGGGAGGATACACTATCAGCTTAGGGGAAGGAAATAAATCTAATTAAACATAATTATGGGCACCCTTAGAATCGTCAGAGCCACACCAGATTAGCAGATATTTTGCATCCAGTTCCAAGCAAATGTAGCAGAGCTGCAATGGTCACAAAGGGCCCAGCAGTGGCCACACGCTAAGTGCTCAGAGAATAAATGGTACGAAAAGCAAAAGACTTCTCACAGGAACTGCCATTTACAGCGCCTGAGCCATCACTCAGGCAATCTCTGAGTACAGGCAATCCATTTAGATGTGACCGATTCACACACCGATTCCTAAACCCCAAGAAAACAAAACAAAGCATCCCCTGTCCCCAGAATCCATCTATCCCAACGCCTGAAAATCTCTCAGCCCACAATCTATGCAGTTTAACCTTTTTGACAAGAGCAGCAGGAGAGCAAGACAGCTTTCCTAACGCCGCCTTCCCTGGACATATCCCTGGGCTAAGCATCTTAGCACAGTAAATAAAATCAGGAGACATTTTGTGTGAAGAGGGCAGTTGCCAGATTTTACATTCATGCTGAATTCACCATTTTTTTTCCTATTATAACAAAAATAAATACATGAAAGCTTCTGGTATGTAAAAAAAAAATACCAGGCATGAACCTGAAAAGGATGTTTTGCTGAGAAACTACTCCAAATTGACTTCTACGGGATGTTTAAGAATTCCTGGAAAATATACAAATGTTTTATTCCGTTAGAACTTTCTTGTTTTGCCAAAACAAACATTTAAAAAGGCTTTCCCCCACCCCCCACCAGTCTAATCACAAACAAATAATTTTCAGTAGGGCAAATGAAACTGAAAAAAAACCTCAAAAAGCTCCAAAACTACCAAGTCACAGCTTACACAAACTGTGCCCGTGGAGCAGAGATCTGTACCAGGGATGGGGCACAGGAGCAGCTTGGGGCATGTTTGTGCTGTCAGTAACTCCCACACCAAGCACAAGCACCAGGTTCAGATGGACCAGCCCCGGAAGCCAAGAGTGCATAAAGATTAAGTGACTTTCAAAGCCCCCAGACGAAAACAAGTCCCAGAGGAGAATCAGACTTTTGTTTAATACTCCTAGTGTGACTGTTCAAAGTTGCAATTTTTCTTTTTTTTCCCCCTTTTTTATTGCAAGCATAACCATAAATGTAGGTCACTTGCAGAGATGAAAGCCTGCTGCTTCTAATGTGAACCAGTCCTTACAAAAGAGAGATAAGGAAATCATAACTAATAGTCTGTCCAAGAGAATTATAGTTGCTACTTTATAATTACCAGGTAAGTTCAGACAAGGAATTATAAAAGATCTTATTAACATGGTATTAAAAAAGCCCGTGATCCATCTGCTTCCAAGCACACCATGGTTTCATTAATAACTTTATTGCTCTGTGTTTTAATCATAGATGCACGTTAGGTAGGAGCAATTAGGGCTCCTTCCTAACGGGGCAGGGATTTGCATGTCTGCTGTATCCCCCTCCCAGAGACTGGGAAGCTCCTGCACAGCTCACACAGCCAGTAGGTGATCTACAAACTTTCACTAAGGCAGCTCAAGTCCCAGACATGAGGAACGTTCACCTTCTGCCAAGAATAAGTGGAGAAAAGTGTGTCACGGGGGCCTGAGGGGAAAGCCGCGTGTTTGCATTGCATCCAGCAAAGCTGACTGGCAGCCGAGCAGGGACAGCAAGGAGGTACCTGTTCCCTCCTGCTCCACAACGCTATGACATGGCAAATTTATATGATTAACCTTTTGTTCTGTTCATCAAACAAAAATGCCTCCAGCAAAGGAAGAAGTAGAAGCTCGTTTAATTAGGAATACGGGGATCCATTCAGATGTTGAGTGTGTGTGCGTGTGTCAGAGGAGCAATTTGGGCTAGTGAATTTCTGTCTGTTTCCTAATTTTTTTTATTTTTCTTTTCTATTTTGAAACTACAACCAAATGTGGCTGATGACCAGCTTTGGTTCTAGCTGAGTATCAAAATATTTTCCAAGCCAGCCTGCTTACTGCAACACATTTCCAGAGGTCCACATTTGGTTTATAGATTAACCTTCAGGGACAAACACATTGCTGAAGATTTAAAACAGGAAGAAGTGCCATTTTATCTGTTATATGTATGGTGTATTCATAAATTACATTTCACAGAGCACTTCTGTATGTTTCATAGGTGTTATTTTTATGTGTTTGCTTTCTATTGCCTCAACATTTAAGCATATTTTCTAAATGCTTGATTCTGAGACATGATTTTCAAACACTGAGCTTGTCAGAATTTATCTGGTTCATTTAACACTAATATCTAGTAAGGCAGAATAGTGAATTGTGTATTTATATTCTCTAAAACATGAGAATGCAGAAAGAATAAATTGTGAAGTAAACCCATGAAATTTTGCTTTAAGAAAATAATAACCTCTCACTCCCACCCTAGCAACACACATAAAGAGCAAAAGCACCTGGAAGCCAAACCTGCACTGCCCATTAAGAACAAAAGCAGAGAACTGGTTCATCACTCCAGGTGGTAGAGCTGTCAAGGATCAGCCCAAGACTTATATAAGATAGAGGTTTTTTGCTAGACTGAATCACATTTTAAGAAGTCCCAAAAGGTATAAAAATCCACAGAAAACTGATGAAACTTACATGCAAAATGTTCTCTAAGACTTGGTAGTGTCCCCACTCTTTCATTAGTCTTCTCTTGTTCTGGCCATAAACCCACTTCATTCAGAGTTCAGTCCAATGCACAATGGTTTCCAAGCTCAGGAAGCTCTTTGTCTTATCTCTGTGCTCCTGTCAGTCTTGACCTTGTATTTTTAAAAGGAGAGACCTCTGGTGTCTTTGTGTGCTGCAGATCTCCCTGTAGTACAACTCAGTGTCTGCCAATAGGCAGTGCAGGAAGAAGTTTTTCACTTATCCCTTTACTCCATGGTATTCTTTCTTAAATTGAGAAATATACAGATTAACGATCCATCATTTCCCTCAATTCCTACTGCATCTTCCCTGCCAGGGTCTGGAAAATATGCACTGCTTGCTTATTAGAAAATTTGGTATTCTCTAAGCAACTCAAAAAGATGGAAAGATTATAAAAGTAAACAGAATTAAAATATTTTAATTTTCCAAGTTGTCATGCTTACTAAACCCTAAATTATTGTCATCCAAAATGAACCCATCAAACTATGATTTCACTTCGTCAGGACTAGATTAGTCATATCATGTTTGTAGTAGGCCAACCTCTTTTCATGTGAAAAAGACATCATTCTGTTATGTCATGAACCACATGAGGAAATAAGCACTAAAAGCACATTTTTGTATGTAGGCCATTATATTAAAGGAGCAGAAACGCTCCAAATTTCCTTTGCATCCACTCATGAAGTGAACAATGATGTAACTCTGGCTATTCCCATACACTTAAACACCACCAATGTCATTTCCAAGTCAGGCCTAATGAATCACAGACATGATGAAACAAAAGGCATCTAATAAACCTTAGCACAATTTAATTTCATAGCATATATATTCAAAGACCTGCCTGCACATCCGTCTTTTATTCCACATGGTCTGAACATTGGTCTAATGCACTACAATATTTATATGAAGCAAAAGAAGTTTTAATGCTTTATGCTTGTGAGTCTTGTGGGTAACCCAAGTAACCTGAAAGGAATAAATGTATCCCCCCCAAAATTCAAAAATAATTACACATTATTGCACACTTTGTATTAGATGTTACTCAGCTGAGACTCACGGTCCTTTACTGTTCCTGCTTCTTGATCATGCAGCAGAACTCCAGGAATGCCAGAAATTGATCTGACTGATCTCAACTATTATTCATAAAATAACAGTTACTTAAAAGACTAGAAACATAGTAATTTAAAGTTCTTCTGCTATTCCTCTAGAGAAATAGGTTCGAGTTCAGCCCAAGTCACAAGCAAAATGAGTGTGTTATGCCTATTCCCCAGTGATTACTTGCCCCCATTACAGAATGAATGCACAATCCATCACAGCTGACAACCTCTCCTCAAGAGATGCCCAAGACAGGAATAGCAGGGGTCTGAAAGTCAGAAAAGAGCAGTGGAGGAACTGACTGTATGGGAAAAACTTGCACGGGGCCTGAAAAGACTCCACTTGATTCTGACGAGTGCTTGCAGGTCTCTGCTGAGAAGCATGGATTGTCAGGGAGCTGAAATAAGGGAGGGAAGAAACCTCACATCTAAACAGGTTACAAGACAGTTCACAAACACACACACCCCATCAAAATTTACTGAACTAAATCTCAGCTGAGATCCATATTTTGCTCATGTGTCTCACAATTACCAGAAGCTGAACACGGGGGACGGCAAGTGCTACTTATGTACAGGTTATCTCATCACTGGGGACAACCAGCAAAGGGCTTCTCCCACAAAATTCAGACCTGGCAACAAATATGCCTGACAGATTTCAATAAATTGTAGATAATTTCCACAGGCTGAGACCATCCTCTGCTCCATAATTTTGTTGGCCCCATTTGCAGCAGGAGGCATACAGGCACAGTGTGCAGCTGGAATGGGATGTGACTCTCTGACAATGGCTGAGATAGGTGTCTCAAAGAAAGCCACTGCATCCAAAGACCTGAATTCACAATTATGCATATCCCTTTCATTTGATGCTATTGTCAAAAAGGGATGGTGTCTCCAGGATCTATAACCTTCAATCCCTCAGTTTAACATATATTAAAGGGATTGAAAAATCATTACTGAAGAATATGAACCTTGTTACCTAAAAGCAGCAGTCTTAAAATAAATAAGCACCTTTCCCTGCTAGAGAAATAATGACATCTCTCCCAAAATTCAGGACTAACTGCCAGAACTTTCTGTTCTTCCATGAATACCTAGTGTGACTCTGACAAGGATGCCAGAGTCCTCCTGAGGGTATCCAAGAGAAAAATTCATCACATTCCCACGCCTTTTTCTAAAACAAAACAAAAGCCACATGGCTTGCTGGGTGGACGTCTGCCACTGTTGATATATTATCTACAGGAACGTCTAAAGTGCTCTTTAGAAAAAGGCAAACCTATCATACATGATACAATAGAATCCCAAATGGAAAACAGGCCCTGCAGGGAGGGAGCACAATCTGCATCTGATAATGCATTATTCAGGAAGAGGTCTGACCAAGAACTGCACAAGGGCATAACATAACTGAGCAACTGGGCCAGAAAATGGCACATGAAATTCAAACCCAGTTGAAATAAAATAGCCTACACTGGAACAAAGTCATCCCAACTCCACATACAAAATAATGACCTCGGAGCTGACTATTAGCAAACAGATGGGAAATTTTAGGCTAGAAATGAAGTTCCCTGAAAACCTCAAGTAAATCAGAGATTGACTCATTATGAGAAGGGTGAACAAAGCAAGGAATATTGTCATGCCATCACCCCTCATTTCAGAAAAGACCTCGAAGGACCAGAGGAAGGAAGATCAGTATGGAAAAGTACACATGATTTGCCTGTTCTTACAGGATAACCATTTTTGGATGTTAGAGACAAATTAAATTTGACTTATATCTTGCCCAACACAGCTGCTCCTACACATACACAACACCCCTTGGTGCATCCACTAGTCCCAGTGCTTCTTGAAGTGTTTGGTCCATGGTTATCCCCTACATTGCACCACAGCACATCCCAACCTATCCACCAGCCCAGACAATCTAGGGAACAGTTAGATCCAACACATCACAGGCAAACTCTTCAATTTTTATGGCACAAAGCATTTCCTAGAAGCAGCATGATTTTTAGGCTGAGAAAGTGGTACATAAATGGCAATTGCTGTAATGCCACAACGTTTGTGCAGGTTTCTCAACCGCGTTGTAGCTCTTCATTGGCACAACAGTAAATACTCCCTTTAATTAATAGCACAGCACAGGCAGTTATAATTACGAGAGATGCATTTTCAAAATATCTTGGAGATCCCAGGGACGCAGCAGATGAGGATTTAACTTTTACAGAGTTGACACCAGAGATTAAAGATCAGCTAAAAAAAAATACTAATTCTCTGGACTGCCAGTACTGAGGGTATTTATGAACTCATGTTTTAATATTAATGACTAAGAATCCTGCAGACCTCATACAAAACATTTGGATGTATTCCTGATTATATTGCCTCCTCTACTTGTGAGCATTCAACTGTTTGCAGGCAAGGTTAAAGCAGCATTTCAAAAATAGATCACTTGATCTAAATTTAATACTTGTGTTGCAAAATGTATGCAAAAAGTCCTGCTTATTGACTGTGATCATTGAAGCTCAACTACAAATAGATGGCTTACTTTCAAGGTCATTCATTCTCAGCAATTCATCTTAATCATCACCACACTATTTGCTGTGCACTATGTTTTCTTAATAAATTTAAATTACAAGTTCATTTGGGAACTCCATACAAAGCACTATCAAACCACACAACTTCAGGAATTAACAAATCACACTATTTTCAATAAAACAATAGTCCTGGCTGTACTGCAGCTAGAGAGCAAAAGAAAGAACCATTTTGCTGCTTTATTTATCTGACCCATAACACTGAACAAGACCTCTTGCTTCTCAGAGTCACTTTTTTTAGTTTACAATGCTGAAAGTGGAGAATTCCATTAACTATAATGGCACTGCTGCCTAGTTTTACATCTTAAAGCATTTTTTTTTCACTTTTCCATCAATTGAATTAAGCTCATATTGTTACCCACATACAAGCTTCTGTACATCACCCAGCCAAAGTTTATACTCCTGTTAATTGTGCCTGAGCTCGGCAATAGTTTTATACTTAAAATAACAACAACAACAACATTTTTGAGCTTTCCAAAGAGAACAACAGTGTGTTTTCTGGCTACAAGAGGACTGATTAACCAGGAAGTTTATGAAATAATGAAGTAAGAAATCTCAGGCTGCCGTTTCTGCTGCAGAGAGAATCCAGCTCTGCGCTCCTCTCATCCGGAGCTCTCCTGTAACCACAGGCACAGTAAACTGCAATTCCAGCACCTCAACTTTCAGGGACATCATTTGAGGGAATCAGAGGTAGACCCTCAATTTGGAGAGTGTTTGCTGTGGAAAAGGGTTGAGCAGTGCCCCTCTCCATGGCACACGTGTCAGTCGTGCTCGCTCCACTCACCGGGGAAACAGCACACACTGCACCTCCTGGGAAGCACAATGGAAAAGGAAAGTTGACTTCACACAATCTTAAACATAAGAGAGAAATCCTTAGGCATAATTTCACCCTCAGCATGTAAACTCTTTTAGACAATAAACTGTTTGGAACAAGGCTTTTGCTTTAAAGCATCCAGCCCAAGAAGTGTTTTATAGAAATGCCATAAAGGATCTACGAATGAGTACATTGTTGTCAGCAGCAGCAAAACTTTTGCTAGGAATTAATTGCTTTCTTCTGAATAAATGTTATTAAAGATGAAAAAGGAGATGGAAGAAGGGCTATAAGATGCTTCATTGTCATATTGTTCATATAGAAGAAATAGAGTGACCCAAAAAAAGCAATTTTTTTTTTTTTAATTGATCACCCTCCCCCCCTCCAAGCTGACTGATTTCTTTCCCTGTGCATGTCAATAAACTGAATGGAAAGGATTTTCAAGGCACAGCATGAAAGATATACCCACAAATCCCATTAGTAGTAATGTGATTTGTGTGCTTATCTGCCATGCAAGGCTTTGAAAGTTCATTCCTCTATTTCCATCTTCAGTTTTTCTACATCCAAAAATACTTGAAAAGTTTACACACACTTGCAGCTACTTTGGGGGTGGGGAGAACTGGAGGATGTGAAGACCTAAGTCCTAGTTCCAAGGAAAACAACAGGCAGCAGAGCTCCAGACTGCAGGAACATGTTGGTTGTTGGTTCCCCAGTCACTGCTCTCATGGGCTAGAAAAAAAACCAACCCTGGATTAGACTTCAACTTTTCCCATTTCAGCCCTTTTTACTGAAATGTTTTGATTTTGTGCCACTTTGAGCAATCTTTTTGTCACAAGAAGGGTAACAGCATTGCATGCTGTCTTCAGAATCTGGAATCTCATGACAAAGACCTTAAAAGAGAAGCAGAATACAGTGCACTATTCATTTATTCTCATGACAGGGCTTAGATTGTACAGAGCGTGGAGAGCTGGCACACGATTTATCAGCTCCTGAGACTGTGCAACGTGCACTCACTTCTTATGGCAATTCCAAGAGTCAAGGCTCCAACCTTTTTGGTCTTGCAGCTGAACTAGATTGCTGTAACTAATAAGAAAAATGTATCTATTTTTATTTACCCAGTGCAGCATCTTTCAGCCTGGAAGGCCCCTAATCACATTATACAATATCCACTCTGCCAGCCTTGCCAAAATTCTGCCACTTTTGCAACAAGCTTAAAAAAGCAGAAAGGGATGCTCCTAACTCAAAAACAATGGAAAACCTTTTTTTTTTTTATTTTCTTTCCCTGAGTGATTGTGAGCATTCAATGTTAGTACAAAGCAAATTGAATCCAATTTTAATTTCACACCTAAAAGACACCATTATCACGAACAAAGTAGCCAGCTTATCTTTACTCTGTTTCCAAAAAGAACCTAGATGAGACATGAAACTGGTGTTTCAAGGAATATAGACACAAATATACTCTTGCAAATCACTGAGGCCTGAATTTAGAAGAATTAGAATAACTACTTTACTTTTAATACCGCTCATAAACCTAAGGGATATCATGTCAAACATTTATTCCACTACGTTCATCTTCTGAAACTGCAACTGCCCTAATCTTTACAAACATGTTGAACAAGATTTTCATAATCCAACTGTTCCAAAGCATTCAGACCTTGACTCAGCCTCTGATTGTAAGCCACATTGATAAGAAAATAGTTTTTACCTTTATTACTCCCTTGCATACACTCAATGAAGTGAAACTGCAAGGTTATGAATGGCCAAATTTCTGTCCACAGTACAAAAACTATAATTTCTAATCACAGAATATATTCTTCCTCTAATAGAAATGATACAGAATTAATTTAATCACTGATAAAATCACAATTTAAAAACCTGCATGAATGATAAAGTTTGTTTTACTCTCTACACAAAGTAATTATTGAAGTTAAAAGTTCATTACAAAGAGGAAATAAATCCAAAGATGAAAAGTAAAGATGATTTCTTCCCCCAAAGCTTCTCACTCATTTTCAGCACTATAAACTGTTTATACTTTCACAATATGCTTCAAAAGGTATATATAACCTTAGCCTAAATTGTGATTTTGATACTGACATAAAGGTACAGATTATATTTAGCATCTAGGCAGATTTAGACTTTCTATAAGCCTTGAAGAGCTGATATTATTAACATATTGTGATTTAGATGCCCTACTGAGCCAGAATAGAAACATGAAAATCAAATATACAGGTTTTATTTGATAAATATCTTACATAGCCAGTCAGTTACATACATGTAACTCATATTCTTTCATGTAGGGATTGTTGTTTTTTTTTTCTGGCAGTATTTTTTTTTTGAAAACCCCACAATTATCTAATTGGACTTCATTTACATTTTTGAGAATTTTTTTTCCATTGTCCTTACATGATTTCTGTTAATCATTTCACACAATGGGTTTACTGTAACTCTTTCCAACCATACATGTCTTACTCTTGGCAAATTTGCAAGTGTGAAGTTTGCCTATATTGCACAGGAAAAATGATGTTTATAGCAAAAATTCCATAGCTTTCAGAGACTGCAATCTTGCCCTC
This sequence comes from Formicarius rufipectus, assembly GCA_013399695.1. Lineage (NCBI taxonomy): Eukaryota > Metazoa > Chordata > Aves > Passeriformes > Formicariidae > Formicarius > Formicarius rufipectus. Next base: position 1,694,516 of record VXAU01003238.1, on the reverse strand, counting down.
CTATCCTCCCATCCAGAATTCTGGAGCAGATGAGGAAGTGCATGCTGCAAAGTGAGGACTGGCTTTCCGTGTGATCACACCAGTATGGGAGCACATGAGAAATCAGTGAAGGGTTTCATGGTTCCAGGATTTTGATTTCAGATCACTGCTTCGTTTTGAAGGAACAGAGCTGGGAGTTTTCAGACTGCAGCAACACACATTTATAAGGAATTTCTCTGTGTGTGTTCATATATGATTATCAGCTGCATCTCCAAAACATCCTGTTACACAATTTCATTGGCCAGTACAGGAACAAAAGCTTGCCTATTCATCTGAAGTCCCAAGAAGTGTCATGACAGCCCGCTAGCCCATGTAAGTCCACTTCAAGCACTATGCACCATGAATAATGTAAGGCATTTTTATTTAATTTGGATACCTACATCACCATTAATCTAAGAAGCATCATAATAACATACACTGAATGAAATATTAATAGTTCCATTAATTTTCGTTATGCATTATATCTCACATTGCCTTTTCTAATAAGGGGTTTTAAAACAAGCTCTGTTTGATCTTCTTAATATAACAAACAAACAAAAAAAATTAAAAAAAAATCACTGCAGAGATTGCAGAAATCACTGTTACAGATGAAGCTGCTGCCCACAACAGAAAAATGATGCCAGCTTAATGCACAGAGCATCTGATACCTGATAACTCTAATGAAGCTTTCCTTGCATACAAAATGATGCACAAGCCAACCCCTCTGCCTGAGGTCAGCAGTGCAGAATGCTCCTCATCAGTCACTTTAGAGCTGTTTAAAATCAAGGCCCATTGTAATCAAGGTCAAAATTGTCACTGACTTCAGTGGAGGGAGCTTCACTTCAGAACTCTTCTATTTATTTTTAGTATTTTAGATTGAATATCATAACAATAGCTGAAAAAATAGTGGTTTTTACAAGCATCAGCAATGCAGCCCATAAAAAACTCCATCCTGCAAAGTCAACAGTTTAAATTGCAGGGTGAATGGGACATGAGCAATAATGCATTAGCATATACATCACTGTATACAATCAATTAAAGAATCACAGAATAACATCTGAGCTAGATTACATACCCTCCAAAACCTTTGCCTTCAATTACATACACTGTATAAGGCACAACTGAATTAAGTAATTAATACAATAAATTTTAATATATATAATAACTTTACTTCATGATACCAATAAAATAACTGGAACTGGGAACCGTCCTTCAAAGAGAAGACAACTCACACTACAAGGGGCAAAGGAAAACATATAGTAGCTAGAACTACACTTCACTACGTTGTAACTAATGCTCAAGTTCTACTTCATGTCTGTTACCCCCAGCTGGCTGGCAACCAACCCAGGATTATGTATCTTTTTCCTCTGATGGATGAGACAGTAAATATTATATTCTAAAGAAAACCCAAGCCCTAAAATATATTGAAAATCTCTCTACCATTTCAGCCTCACTCTTTACTATGAAATTTGCTTTCCTTTTTTTTTTTCTTTTCGCCCTTTCTAGAATTTGCTTCATCTTGGAAGCCGGTATCAAAGCAGCTCCTCAATAACTTAAAAGAAAAATGACTAGTAGCTCTTCAGTGTCACTGTATCTGACAAGTTTCTGCAATGTATTTACCTTCTTCTTTCACAACATTACCAATGTTAAGAACCCAGAAAGTGCCGCAGCTGAGGTTTTTTTTTTCCCCCATCCATCTTGATTTGAAAAAGATGCATTTGATTCTATGGTCTAATAGAGAAATTTTGCTTCTGTCTACTGCAAGTGGCTGTCCTTACTAATTAGTGAGAAATAAAATACACACCAGCTCTATTTTGCTAGTATACGAATGGAAATTAAAATGAAGACACCACCAAATCTATTCAAACATCTTTACAAATCTACCTTCTAGGACAGGTTTAAAAAAAATAAATAAAAACCCAAAGCCAACCCTGAGATAACACCTACAGAGTTATGTCACCATTTTTTCCATTAAAATGTAATTTTGACAATTTAATGACTGCATTCTTTCCAAAATAACAATGGTATTACATGATTGTCATGCAAATGTAACTCAGGATTGCTCAGTTCATAAAATTATTTCAGATATCTGTTCACATCCCATGGCCTTGCAGAGTTTACGTGAACTGCAGCTCTCACTTCATTCTTGAAAACTATTTTAACTTTTGCATTCAAGTCCCTAGAGGTAAATTGTCACTTGAGATGCAGGATTAACAAATTTCCATCCCTACACTGTGTGATGGAATTCTATACAAAAGTAGTTCTTTTCTCACAGAGGACCACAGGCCTTTGGGATGAACAGTCTCTGGAGCACTGCATTGTTACTTCTCTGGCTGCAGAAAGCCCCATGAAAAAGCTGTTTTCACACTGTGCTTTCTGAAACACAATATTGGCCAATGCAGTAAGTAATGAAGCTGAAACGAGCGCTCAGAACAATGTCACTGCCTGCACAGTGCCAGGGAGGGCTGAGCAGGGAACGCATCCCATTCTGCTGGATGTTTCTGAGCCAGACCTGGGAAGTTCTTTGAACCTTTTACTGAACCAATTTTGTGTTTGAAATATTTTCAGAACTTATCTTCTCCATTTTAGCAAGCTAGACACAACACACTCCCCTGCTCCTGGCAGGGAACAATAGGAGGGATGGAGCGTGCAGTGGCTAAGCACTCTCATTGAAAAAAGCAGGGGATGCTGCAATAATTGTCCTGAGAGGCTAGAAAGGAAACAAGACTCTGTGCTGACAGCTTAGCTCAGCGTGAACTCTCATTTTTCACATGGAGCTAATTAAAAACTGAAATTAGTTAAATATGGAAATGACACTTGCAAGCACTTTAGCTGAATCCTGGCAAAATCCCTCTAGAGTGCTGCGACGCTACCTGCTGCTTCAAAACTCCCCAACTGAATTTCACAGTTAAAAGGCTGAGCAAAGGGAAAGTTATTACAGAGATTTCCAATTCAAAATGTGTCTGTAAAATCCTAAATTAAATTTCATGGTAGCCCTTTCAGTAATGAGGGACATACTGTGCAGTCCAACGATATGGTGCTCAAATAACGTCCCTGTATGTATTCTCTGATTATCTCACCTTTAGGCACTGTGCTGGTTGTGCCAGAACTGTGCTGCTCACACGGATACCAGCACTACAATGCTACAAAGATAAGCCATGTACTGCTACTGAAGGAGTTATTTGGAAAGCATGGATGCACAGTGCATAAATGGAATTAATTCCACTGTTTAACAGCAGAAGTCTGAGAAAAATCAGAACCCAACAACCAAAGTATTTTATGCCTATGATTTTAATTTGTATTTTTAAGTGCTGAATGCAGAGAAGGGGCTATACTGCAATAAATTACATGGCCTATATATCTATCTCGGTGCTTTACAGGCAAGGTAATAATAAAAAGCACTTCAGCATATTTAAATGGGCATAAAGAACTAAGGGACTGGATATGCATAAAAGGTATGATGACTGACATTAGCTTTTTGACTAAAGCACCATGTGAATTCCATTTTGGTGCACGTGACTTGCCTAGTATGCATAAAAGCAAGGGTATTTGCCCAAGGGCAAATATGATTTCTGAATGCAATTTAACGAAACCCGCCCACAGCACAGCTCACTTTGGAGCCCTCCCAAGGCACTGGGGATGGCCAATCGCTTTCAAAACAACTGGAGCTTTTTGGGTTTATTGTTTTCCCTACATCCCATCCCTTCACCCTCGAGGCAATCTCCTCCCACTGGGCCTGCTGCCACTATTGCACCAACAAATTTCTGTCTCGGAAAGCCAGCAAAAGATGCCACATAGCATGAAAGCCACTGTTACTCACTCCCCAGTCTGCTGGCAGGGGGTATTGCTGCCCCCAGCCTGCCAAAACCTCTTCCCTGGCAGCTATCTGTATAATCTGTACATCATACCCAGGCTTTGCTAGTCCAGGGCCTTGAAACATCTCAGCTCACCCAGCTGGAGGGGATATGCTGCAGCTGCACCATCAGACCCTCTTATTTTATTGAATTTTGAATATGCAGCTTCAAAGCAATTCAAATAAATCTGCCCAAGGCCTCAGATCAGTAAAACTGCTGCTACCACCTGCAGCAGGATTCCTACATTTGAAGCATTTAAAAACAGGTGACAGGATAGGAGTTTTCAGCATAAAGACTGACTCTCATGAAAAGCCTGCTAAACAAACTTGGTTATGCCCCATTTTGGCAAGGAAGGAACTGTATGGCTCTCAGCCCAATTCCTACAATAGCACTGGGAATAATGGGAAGCTCCACTTTTAATTATTTTTTAAATCATGTATATATATTTTTTCAGGTTGAAATGGAAGCATTTTTTACATCACTGAGTTTCATCTATTTTCAAGAATCTATATGAGTGAAGATAAAGAGCAGGCTATGATCAACATATACTTCTAACAAGGGGGCATATTAAGAAACCTAGAAACAGACATCTGAGCAGGCTGAGGTCTCTAAATGCCATCCAATTCTTCTTCCAGCAAGCAGAGGCAAAGGATTATACTCCCCATCTAGCAGTTGTCCAAACCCATGGTCTATATAGAATCTGTCTGCTTGACAGGTCCAAGCTGAAAAACTACTGGGACTAACCTGGTTGGACATGAAACCAGGAGCCAGAGCTCCTCACTTCCCATGGAACAGGGAGTCAGGGAGCTGCATCCCACTTTCTGTTGTTCAATTGCATTGTGTCTGTAGATAAAAACCCCTTCTGGAGGAATAATACAGCACATAACCAGTACCTACTTCCCTTGCCTGTGGGTTTTAACAGCACCCCTATTATTTGTACAAGTAGCTGTCCTCCTTGGGGAGCAGTATTCTTAAAGAGAGAAATTATTTTTGTCATCATCTCCTGATTCTGTCTTCCTACCTGAGTATACTCACAGGAGGATAGAGCTTGGTGATGGAGCGTGAGACAGAAAAGGGGAATCTGGGGCAGGGTACTGTGAGAGAGTCAGGCAGCTTACTCTGAATAGCAATCATAAGGCAATGATTTATGGCTTCTAAAAGATCCCCAAAGAATGAATGATAAAGAATTTGCTAGAAAGAACAACATACATTCCAATCAACTCGTGATTGTACTTCAAATGTGCAATGAACAGTCACCCTCCCAGCCAGCACGTGACATCTCTGGGTAAGCACCACTGGGATAAGACCCAAGGCAAGCTTACAAGAGACATCCACACAAGCTGTTGCTTTTTTTCACTAATGCTTCTGGGAAAGTATTTATTCATGAAGCAAATGGATATAGGCTTAAAGGTGAGAAATTAAGACTGAGGATTTTCCTCTTCAGGCACTTAAAGGTATGTAATCGTTCTCTCATCATTTTCTCTCCTCTTTCACTCAGAAATATCCAATAGAGTTTAAAAACTTGAATCAAGGAGAAAACCTAAGCCTGCAGTCTCCCTTCAGGGAGGAGGGGGCAAAGGAGACTGATAGGCAGAAATATATTATTTATTCTTTCCATACCCAAGAGAGCAAAGGGGTGTGATCCAGGGAATTCCATGCACAGAGTCCACAGCCATCTTTACCCTTGTAGGAACTGTTTCAGTGCTCAGAAGATGCAACATGCACAACCCAGCAATGTCATCCTCGTCACACCAACCAGTCTGCACATGCAGAAAGCAATGAAATGAAGATTATTCCCAAAGCTGGGGCCAATAAAGGGTTACTGGTTCCAGGAGACTGCTGAGCCAGGTACCTTCAGAGCATTTACAAGCTGGTTCTTTGAGCCACAGGCAAGAACAAGACTCCTAAGATCATTCAGCTTCACTCTGAACTGCTGCCTTGTACTGATTTTCTCTGTAAACAGAATCTAAAATCATCCCATAGGAGGAAGAAAGAGTCACTTGCTGACTTTGTCAAATACAGGGTCCTCACTAGGAGCTACACAGGTTTTGCCCCATAAAGTGATTCTGGCGTTCTAGACAGTCTAAGTCATTACATGAATTCTTTGAATTGTAAAACTTTAGTCAAGGTCATTTGCAAATGCAAACCTTGAGTTCAATTATGTTTTAGCAGTAGATGACACAATTACAAGAAAAAAACCCTGTTTTTATAACTTAACAGCTTTTCCCCTTGGTTATCAATTTTTAAATACAGGGCAAGGATAAAAAGTGTGCTTTGGAGAAAATTCTGAACACATAAATGTTTCAGATCAGTTGTATTGCACAGAACAAGAAAACGTGTCTTTTAATAGTGTGATTTGATGTAATTTGCCTTATGATTTTTCTTAAGGTACAGAAAATGCTGAACAGAAAATGGCACCTATTTCATTTCCAGAAACGGAGCCAAATTCGTCCCTGCATCTTTTTCATGCCCCATTGGTCTAAGCCAATTATTTTCAATGTAACTATATCAGTGTGGAAGAGGAATAATGAAATCATGAATCAAGTCCACACTATTTTTCATGACAATTCCACTTCAGCAAAGCCTCAGATATAACCTAGTGAACCACAGATCACAGCAATATTTTATAAAATTTATTCAACAAGATGTATTAAATATACTTACCTTTCTGCCTGTATCTTAGCAACTCAGCAAACCTTACAATATCAGAATGCTGGAAAAAAGCCTCCAGTCTTACTTACAAATGCAGATTTTACTTTTAAGAATAGGTGTGCCAGCACTGATGACCATAATTGCAGGAATAAATTTTCCTGAATGGTGCCATAACGCACATTTTCCTGTATCTGCACCCAGTCCTTAAGGAATCTCTTAATTAATGGTATCATTTTCTAGGCTATTTGCTAAATCTGTCATGTAAATTCAATGGCAGGGATGTTATGGTTTCATTACAGGAGATATCAAAATAAAAGTATCCCTCAACAGCCACTTGTCACATGTTTTATGGTCTCCACTTACCTCAGGAACAAGCCCCCAGAGGGGTTTAGTGGTGGGACAGTGGCTGGACTCAGTGACTGCAGAGGTCTTTTCCAGCCCTGATGATTCCATGATGGGCTGAGCCAAGAACAGTGCTGTCTAAGTGGAGTTCAAGAGCTACATTGCAGGACAGGGATTTAATTCCTCATGGAAAAATACAATGGGACTGCATGAAAACCTCAGGAGCTTGTACTCACCAACCTTAGCTGTCTCTTTAAATAGATGACAATAAATTCTTATTATTCACACAGAAAACTGGTCTACACTAAAGCAACCTGCAGTTTTTCCATGTAAAAGCCAAGCAGTAGCTTAGCCTTGCCCAGGAAGGCACAGCCACTGCCAGCTGTGACACGAGAGCCCAGAGTCACCAGGGCTGTGTCCAAGGGATAATGAAGCCAAAGTAAGAAATTTGGAGTTAAACTCTGCAGCTTGTAACTCAAGATTGCTCTCTCAGTACCTTTCCATCAGCTTCTGCATGATTTAGAGTTTAAATTCAAGCTTCTAGCCTGGAGCTCAGTACTGTGAAGGTATTTCAGGAGAGCTGGATCCTCCCCCAGATTCAAGAAGGGGCCAATCTTCCTTTCTTGCCCTGGCCCCTGCCACCCCAGAAACGCTGTAACCCAACCCATTCAATCAACTTGGGAAGGAGTGCAAGCATTCCGCGTACATATCCATGCAGCAGCCACACAAAACACTATCTTAGCAACATCTCCTGTTAAATATCCTCATGTTTGGTTCATCACAAGTACTGACAAGTGCTGCAATTAGAAACCTAAACATTTCTCAGCAGCCCCAGCAGCACTGCCTGGGTGTACCCAAGGCAGTGCCATCCTGCAGACTGAGGTGGCAGAAAGTTGTACAATAAAGCACAGAACTGTTGTCTTCCTAAAAGACTAATAGAATTCTGTCATTACTAAAGTTTTCTCGACAGCAGCACTGCAAAGGACAGGAGCTGTGATGGGGAGGGCAGGGGGGGTGTGGTCCTGCACCCACAGCCTGGCACTGATCCCACCACACAAACAGGCTCTGCTCCTTCCCCTGCTCTGACAGCCCCCAGCTGCTAACCAAGGCATGCTGCCCACCTTAGTTGGCCTGAAATTTTCCTTGTGGATGGCTACACTATGCTTTTGTGTAGGCTGATGATTTAGGAGTTGCCTGCTGGTATCAGAGAGAGAAGAATTTTTCCTTTCAGTGCCTGCTTTGTAAATCAATCATTAAATTATGTCCTGCTTCATTCACATTTTTGGGGCCTCTATCTGCCAAAGGACACCTGCTGGGGTGACAAGGGAAAAAACATGGAGCCTGGGGAGAGGATGAGGAGAGACAGGAAGGAGGAGGACTCTGCCTATCTCTACACGTGACCTGGTGGCAGAAAGGCTCAGGCAGTGGCACAGGAGTGCTGTGGATTGAAGCTATTGAATTTTTCAGGAGCACAATACACCACATAACTCGTGTGTTCTACTACAGCACAAGCACTTAAAGAGCAATCTTCAAAGCACTAAAATAAGACATATCCAGCTGTGTTTCCATTCATATACATCAACAAGAAAACATGCAATTTTTATACTAATTCCACAGAGAAATCAAAGAATAAAAAGCTATCAAAAAACTGAATGAAATTCTACAAACACTAACGATCAAGAATAAATCTAGTTTTATTAATCTGTACCATGGAAACACAAGTGATTTAAAACATCTTGGCAACATCTCTCCAGTTTAATCTGTATCAGGTTATTTGGAGGAAATCACAATCTTATTGTCAAGATCAAAATATTCACTGTCTTCTTAAAAAACAACCAGTAAATTTTTAAAAGCTATTTGGGAATCTTGACAGAGTTGTTGACATTACACACAAACAGGTACTGCTAACACATCTCCTTATATTTTACCTTTCTTTTGCAAAGCCTTTTAATTTTATTTTTTTTTTTTTTTTTTGGTAACATATAAATTGCCTTCCTTGGAATCAGACTCAAAATTCCTGAAGATTCTTAAATGAGAAAACTCAGTATAGCCACTAACAGCAACACAAACAAAACACAACTGCTCCTACACCTGACAGCATCAACACAAGGAGTGTGTAGTATCAGCATTAGAAGATGGATGAGTGAACCAGAGGTGGGGAAAAAGCAGATTACTGTGCAAGCAGAGTGATTCTGAAAGCTTTAGTAGGGGAGTGGGATCTGTTCCCTCAAAAAGAAAACCAGAGAGAAGAAATCACTGTTCCCTACTCTTGTTCTGTAAACTTCTTTTCATGTAGTTGTATGGGAAATAGAAAAAAACTTGTCTTCTTCCCTTCAGGACGGAGCATTAATGTAAAATATTTTTTTGTTTGTGTGTTTGTTTGGTTTTTTTTTAAGGTGAACATCCTGCTAATGAAAGACACTGGGCTGATGGCTCCAGAAGCTGGTATTTGCCATTTATTCTCAGAACAGGAGTAGCACTGAAAGGTTCTTCAAGTGGTCCAGCTCCACTCCTACTGTGAAGAAATTGCTCCTTTATCACTGTCTATATCTCAGCAGTAAAAAGTGACTTAACATGGACCGTGGGCCAATGGTGTCACCTGATGTCCTGGCAGCAACTAGAGCAGGCACTTAAAGTCACGGGCTTTGTTCCCCTCCACAGAACCTGCTGATTTCTATTTCTCCTCTGCTCAGCTTACAGAAGGAAAACAATGCAGAAACAGCTGCATTTCCCCAAGCAGCAGTGGCTCCCAGAAAACAGCCTAAAAAGCAACACTTTTCCCCACAGGGACAGCAATCTGGGATCCTGAAATAAAACTGGATAGATGGTGTCGTGCTTGGAGAGCTAGTCCTGCATCCTGCAAGACCAGAGGAAGATTTTAAGTGGCATGGTGACACCCAAGGGTACAGCCCTGTCCTTGCAGCTGGGGAAACCAAATGAGCCAGGGAACAAGTGGTTAGGGGGAGCAGCACAGTGAGAAAAGCAGAGACACAGATCCTCAAAGCTCAGCTGATTCTCATATTAAGTTTTAATAGACTATCAGAACTCAAATAGTATATTTGATATTCTTCATTAAAATAACTACCAAATGTTAGCTATTCACAAGTAAAGGTGTTGAGTTGTTAGCTCGAACCAACTATTCTGCCTACTGCAAGGGGAAAACAATGTTTAAAAATTGCTCCAAATGAGATGTGAAGATGTAGCATTCTTAGCCAAGTGTAGTCCACCTGGTGTTACCATTCCAGCACTTGGTGAAGTCACTTCATTACCAACACACAAAAACCACTCACACACAGAGAATTTTCCTCCTGAGCTACCTGGAAACAGGCCTGAATTGCATATCATGCTTTGCTGTCTTAGCAGGCATGAGTTGCCCATCACACTTTACCACCCTGGGTTAAGATTTCTTCCTGAAACCCAGTGCTCTGCCTTCCCTGTAGGTATTGCTCTCCCTTACCTCTAGTGATTATGCTACTTTTAAATAACAGAATATAGAGCATGATACTACTCAAAAGACACTCAAAGCCAGCAGACATAAGATCCATTTTTTACAGTAATGAAAAATATATACATTACTGGAACTCAATTTAGCCATCTGGAATGTAGGAATAATAACATTTACTTTCCCCACAGTAAAGTGCTTATAAGCTAAATTAGCATTAACTATTATTCATCTCAGTTCTGCAGAACAGTGAATCATAGCCTTAACTTCAAGAATTATTTTTTAAAAATGAGTAAGCAATTTCAATGAGCAGAAAATAAAACTTTTGTCTTTCTTTTCAACTCCTCTATCATTATTTACCAGATGCTAATTTAGCCTATTTACAGAAAAATCAAGTTATTTTTTTTTGGCTCCTCTGTGCTGGAATTAATCAGAAACAGCATGATCCCATGTTTAATTTCAATCACAGCAGCTACTGCTTTACAAATAAATAAAAGTTACAAAATTTTTTACTGCTCCTAAACCAGATGTTATTTTTTTCCCCCCTAAGGAAAATAAAATTTACAATACTTCTACACAAACTTGTGTTTAATTATGAGACCACTACAGAATATAGGTTTTCCTTCAAGAGAATCAAGGGTATAAATAAAACTGCATTTTCCTGAAAGACATCAGCAATAGCTGGCTTATCCAGAAGATGTCCAGACTGTCAAGAATTAAAACATGAATAAGGAAATATAAAATGTGGGGTAGGAGCAATGAAAAAAAAAACAAAAACAAAAGGTATGATTAAAAGAAATCTGTCAACCCTGCCTTTAAAAAGGTAGTGCACAGAATTCCATTTGCAGACCCAGGACTCAGCTTGGTTAAGTTGACAAAGCTGGTTATCAATTTCCTCACTAGATTTAGTGAGAGGCCAGCAGAATTTCACCCCATCTGTTAGTCCTTGGCTGGGACAGTGGTGCTATTTGTTTTCCTAGCGTGGCATCCCAGCCCATACAGCAGATTGATGGGGTCAGAGCGACCCTGCCAAGAAGCACCCGCTCTGCTGCCAAGGGCGCGGGGGAAACGGATGGGCACATCCACAGGATCCTGCTCCAAGAGAGGGGGGAGTGAAAATCTGCACTGCCTTCCCCCACCCCTGGCTCACAGGAGACTGCCTGTGACCTTCAGCCAGCAAAATACAGAACAAATGTCCCTTCAGAGCTCCAGAGGTGTCCGAGAACACCTTCGGCTCGGGTTTTGCCCGCTATGGGCTGAGTTTAAAACCAGGTGCTCAAGGGGAGAGGTGGAGGGGGTTTCACAGCTGGGACACACTGCTTTGTCCAAACTGGCTTTTCCCTGCACACTTTCCCTGGTGGCCTCTTCCAGGCAAATCTGCACGGGGAAGGGCAGAGTTCTGCAGAGCCAGCTGACCCATACACCTGCTGGGACAGCCTGGGTTCCGTGGGCAGTGATCCTGACGCAGACTGTATTAAAACTTGGACAAAATCTGCTCTGAACCCGCAGCAACAACAGGTCTAAGTGACATTTCTTGTTATAAAAGTGTACAATTTTCTAATTCTTTACAAGCACTCGTGGCCAGTATGTACTGGATGCCTCCAAAATACAAACCACTTGAAGCTGCTGTGAATTTCACCAGACAAAATCGAGCTACTTCCAGCTACTGTCTGAGCCTGTTTGTAAACTTCTCCCCTGCTGCAGAAAAGTCTACACAAACGATGGTAAATTTTCTCCTTCCTGACTTTACTAACACGTGCATTCCCAACAAACTTCAGAACAGCACACATGGAATATTTTCAAGAAAGGGCCTAGGGTAAAATTCTGAAAAATACATAAAATAAGCAAGCCAAAAAAAAGGGGAATATTTTCATAGTTTCTGTCAGTTCATAGCAATATTATTTAGTTTCAGTACAACATGAAATATTATCTACCTGTGATCTAAGTGCATTTAGTAGCACATAGCAAAAAGCAGCTGAAAAAATCAGTAAAATATATGGAGAAATCAGTTCAATTTGTACATATCACATACACAAACACTAAGCAAACTAGAGATACGTAAAATATAATTCTGTCTACTACAAATTTGGCCTTTTCATCATCTGCAGCTCAAACTGTATTATAAGCTTGCCATTTCAATCCAGACCTTTGACTTCCACAAAAAGGCTTTAGGGGAAAATTGTTTATATTTAGAAAAAGCTTTAAAAGGTAGAACTATCATAGAATAATACTACATCTTAGCAGACTATTCAGGGAGTTCAAACTGAAATGGCATTTCATCCTAAGCAATAATGTCTCTATTTCTAAATGGCACGGGGAGCATTTATATTACTGAAAAACAGGGATTAACGATTGCAGATTTCCAGTTCTTGAATTGACAAAGGGGCTATTTTCATGGAGGTGACCCACATGGGTTTCAGAGGAACCCCCAACCCACAGGTGGCACTGACAAAAAGTGTCTTATTAAAGACTGAACACATAAGTGTAGCGCACACAGCTGTAAATTGTATTTAACAGAAGATATCCCTGCAGAGGAGGGTGGGAATAAGCCCCACATTCCTACAGACACTGCAAGTGAGGACAAACCAACTAGGACTTGCGTTTTCCTTCAGCCGAGAAAGGACATGATTACTCAAACTTTCAGACAAGGGAAACCAAGAGTCACTGTTGTCTTCCATACGACTGCATTCCTTCACCTTTACCTACAAGTACCCCTGTCCCTACCCACTGGAATTGTGAGCAGATGAGCAGTGACTGCTGAAAACATTTGGCTTGCTTTCAAAGCCTTTCTCCTGCCCTCTGATGAGGAACTCTTTCATATCAAGATTTTCATGAGCACCCTTACTGAGCAAAGTAAGAGACTGAATTGCTGACACGGCCAAGCCCCCTTGGTATGTAAGGCCTGTTTTGCCTTTCAAGAAATTACAAAACTATTTTGTTTCTGAAAACAAAGATTTGGGGTCACACTGTAAAACTGAGTAAAAAATAAAACAAACAAACTTGCAGATTTCTGCTAAAAGCATCCACACAAGCATTACTGGTGACCTGCTGTAATCAGTAATTTACCCACGTGTGAACACTGAACTAAGGAAACTGCTTTGTACATCTATTAAAAAAAAATATTGACAATTCCAGAGTCACAACTGCACTAAAGAAAAAGCAAGGTGTGCAGTACATGCAGCCATTACCTCTTTTGTAAACTGCTCTGGGATTGTTGGCATGGGCGAGTTGCAGCACTCAGCAGAAACTCATAATGGAGAGCATTTAAAGCAAAATCTACTGTAAAAATAGGAATGTGTTAAGAGAACCACAGTTCCAAAGCTTTGGTCCTTGTGCTTCGGTTTGGAAAATGGAAGGGAAAAAACTAAGATCTGTCCTCAGAATAAGGTTTCATACTCAAAAGGTAAAAAATAGGATGGGTTTTAAAAAGTCAACCCAAGGCTCTGGGCTGTCCCATCCCTGGGAAATGGCTGAGCACTCTCAGTGCTCTCGGGTACCGGGCAGAGCATCCACTGTGCAACCTGGAAATCCAAGGTCCCATCCCCAGCACTGTCAGAGGTGGCAGGGAAGGAATTGGGTTTGTAGCCCAACCCACAACCTGCAGTTCAACGCTTTTCCTGTGACTCTGGGGCCCGTGAAAAAGCATGCCAGAAGGAGCCTAGGGACTGCACAGATTGTTCAAGGAGGCTGCACCCCCTGGAGACCTAAACCCCTCTGCCCAAAACACCACCACCCTGCTAAACACAGCTACTGCTTCAGACTTGGGTTGAAATGCAGGTTGGGATGCTGGTAGCTTAGAATCTGGTATCCAGGAATTCCCATTTCATGGAACCAGGGAGTTCCATACTGAATACCTGCTCCCCAAACCACAGCAACCACGGGCATACGGTACATTTTGAACTGCATACACAGCTGAAGCAAAGGGAACTCCCACTGCTAAGGAAGCTGTTGTGTGTCTGGTACTCCAGGAGTGCCAAATCAATGTTAAGAAAATTGCACTGTGTTTAAAAGTCTTTTTCTGTTCTAGCTGTTTACAGTTTTCTGCTGGTAAATATGGAAGGAAAGATGAGTGATTTATGGATGCTCCCTTTAAAAAGTCAAGCAACATATTAAAACAATGCTTCATAGCACAGGGAAATGGAGATAAGCAGACTACTTTCACAGTGATTTTATAAAAAGGAAATGCATAGATTTCTGACAGGAAAAAAGGAAATCTGAAGAGGAAGAGAACTGTGTGTATTAGATGTTGTTAAACCTTTATTTGGCCTAAAGCAAAAGATAAGACTCGCTCTGTCAGAGATCTGAAAAAAAAAAAATCTGAATAGATGAAAATCACAGCTTTTCAAGCTCAGTAATTTCTCTTTACAAATATTCCAATGGGAGATTGAAACCCTCTACACAACAACACCCTGAAAACCACTATTTCCAGTCTCTCTGTTAATATAAGAGTGGGCAGTGCTGATCAAATGACAAAAAACCAAGCAAGGAGAAAGATGCCTCCTGCTGCTTTCCTGGATTTACCCCTAAATTCACTGCTCCCAGAACAGTAACCCCCCAGGCCTAATGGGTGGTGCTTGCCCAGGGCTGCTCAGGCCATTGCCCTGCCCAGCGTTGTGCAAGCAAATAACGAGCCCCTCAATTGACCAAGGAGTGTCAGAACAAGAGCAGGAAAAATGGGCTCAGGGACCACATCAGCAGCTGGAGGAGCATCCTCAGGTGGTGCTCAAGGAGAACGTTTATTTTCATTTGTAGCCCATTTGCTGCAAAAGGACTGAAGTTTAAGACATGCCATGGAGGACAATATGGCAATCCAAGCAAAGAAAGGGAAAACAACTTTTCTGTATTTCTGAGAACAAATAGCTGTCTCTACCACCACATCATTGTTTTACTATTACCAGCTAATACAACAGCAGACAGAATGTGCAGCTGCGGTCCACGGAATATTTGGCATTTCTGGCCCAACTATAATCCCTCATGTAATGAAAAACCTATTTCTATTTCTGCATCCTCGCTACTCTTCATACTGAAGAGCCTTGCGTCTGTCTCCCATTTATTGAAGCTTATTCTTCATCTAGACAGCCAGAGCTGGTTTGTATTGGAAATTAGGTTTTAAATCACTATTTTTCTGTTATTTGTTTTAGGATTTTCAGGAAGCCTCTAGAGGCGCAGAAAAATTCTTCTTGTAGGAAAAGACCCTAATCCTCTTCAAGACACAAGCTCCAAATCCCTAAACCCTTGTTTAAGAACTTTGATGTTTTTAAGGTTTAGACTCTGGCTATAAAGACAATAACATTACAAGAGTTAAAATGACAAAAATGTTCTTTAAAAAGAGTTAAAACTCCCCCTGTAAGACTAATCAGGTCCCTGAGCTTTTCTTAATGAGCAGACTCCACTATGGGCTCCCCTTTCGCTTTTCTCCTGTGGATGGAGTTTTGCATTTCAGTGATTAATAGAGTCTCAAGATGTAAGGGGGATATATATGAAGAAAGAAACAACAGGAAAAATAAATTTTTGGCTAAATAAATCTTCTGGGCCTAAATTGCATCTCTTTTCTCTTGATGCTCTCTGCTACCTTGTGGCCAGTTTTAACACGATTCTGTATTTTCAGGTCCCAACTCTGCACCACATCATTTCAAGTGAGCACAGCCTTCTCCTTTAAAAGACCTTGGATGCTACAGGCACACTAACTGTGGAGTACACGGGACCATGATGCACTGCCCATCACTGCTGGCTCTTAGTGTGCTTGCAGTGAAATTGTTTCTTTCTTTCAGTTTCAAGTTGTTTTGCATTTTCCACAGACCAGCAAAGATGTCTCAAGTTCATTTCTACTCTTTCTATTACCTTGGGATACTTGCTGTGCACTCCTGACACTTTTTCAGCACCCAGCAATTTTCTCAGTGTATCAAGCACTACTTACCTCTCTTTTAAGGCTTTTAATAACTGAGCACAGAAATCCTCTAGTGACAGTACAGTCTGACAGGAGGAGGACCACTTTCCTTCTGCAAAAGAAAACACTACCCTCACAACTCCAATTCCACCAGGCAGGAGGAAATCCTGGGTTTGCTGGCAAGGTACCTGCCTTGGATCCAACTACCTCCCCTAGAACTACACAGGGGTTTCCTGGTTTCCATATTTAGGAGGCAAAGCTGTAGGACAAAGATCCTGATTGAAAATTGAAAATTTGTAATTTTGTTCTTCTGACTGCACTGAATTATTCCAGCTATGATGCCAAATCTCATGACAGTAGTAGGGTGGTTTTGGACTTGTTGTCACTACAATTGCACTAAATTCAGTTTATGTGGAATTGGGATCCTGAGACCAGCGGCCAACATGGATGAGGCCTTTCTGACCACCTCCTGCATCCTCATCCTCTGAGCCCTACATTAGCTCCATGCAGTCATCTGCACCCTGCAGAAGGCAGGACAAAAAATTAAACTGAAAGGAGAAGATGTAAAGATATAGAAAATGCACTGTTCTTGCAGTTCTGTTTTGTATAACGCTCAGATTTAAATGAAATATCTGTTAAGACACAGGGAGCACATATGCAACAGACTGACCTTTCCAAGAATCTTGTCTAATCCAGGTCGATTCCTGCAGGGAGAATCACGTGCCACAGAGACAGAGTACACCTTCTCATCCAGCCAGTGGGAACTTATTCTGCCACACTGGCACCAGGATATGAAAACATCTTCTATTCTGGGGCTTTTCTCAGAAAGTATTTAGTAAGAAAAACATTGGAGGAAATCAGCTGATCAACCAACCAGCAAATTAAAAAAAAAAATAAATAAAAGCTTAAAATGAAATTAACTGCGGCACTCTTATGCATTATGTATATTACCTTTTAAAAATTAAACATGACACCGAGGGATAAATCTGGACATCTCAGAGAAGAAAACAAACTAAACCCAGAGAATATTTACAGTTTTAGTTAAGGTTCTGCAAGACCAACATTACAGAATGAAAACCCTTTCCCATTCAGAAATTATATTAATATAAATGCTTTCCTTTTCTAGTAATTATTTAGTAATAGCCAAGATAAAGACATTAATATCGCCTCATAATCACACAGTGTGGTTCAGCAGTGATTCTCTCATTATCAAATCTGCTCAACATACAAGTCAAAACACGATTTTTCTAACCAACTACATTCTTCATTTTGGCATTGTAATTCCAGCTTCTGATGTCAGAAACGATTACAGGAAATTAAGTAAGAGAGAATTTGCTGAATATAAAGCAAGTATACATGCATCAGTCCAAAAAGGAGCCTCTCCTTACTACATTCACTGCTCCAATAAATAAAAGAAGCTTTGGTTCACCTGTAGCCATCATGGTCACATTCTGTTCTGGAAAACAGACATTCATTCACGCTCAGGGAAAGGACATGTCTCAGAGCTTAGCACTCATCATTATTCAGGAAAAAAAAACCCTCAGATCACTAGAAATGACTAGAATAACTCCTTGCAGAGGTACAAAGTGGGGACTGCCAGGCTGAGGAGAAGCTCTGTACCTACAGGTCATCAAGAAGATAAAGCCAGGTGCAACCTCTGTCTCTACAGGTCTTCAGCAGCAGAGTGGAAGTTAGACATGACCCAGCTTTGAGCAGGAGACTGGACTAGACATCCAGAGGTCCCTCCCAACCCCACTTGTCCTATAACCTTGTAAACCTAAAGCTGGAGTGCAAAGCTTGTCCCAGGGGTCACACAGGTTGTCATGGAAGATGTCATTTTCCCTGTTCATAACTACAAGGCCATCATGTGAAGAATTAACAACAAAGCCCATCATGATGTGAATATGGTGTGTCAGGTGTTCACACCCACTGACCTTGGCAAGTCAGTGACTTCATTACTGGACACACAGGATATAGGAGATGGCTGGGATCTGAGCAGAGACATGGGAAGGCAGGTCAAAGTGTCATGCAACAAGACTACATAAAAGTAAAGTCTGAAGAAGCAAAGGCTGAAGTGAACCTGAAAACTCTTTCTTTAACAGTTTTTAAATTACTGAAAGGAGATAATTTCATCCCATTATATTATATGGTGAGTAAATTTTTCTGTCAGTTCATAGTGATATGTCATTTCTCTTGCCACTGCTCAACTTCTTCTGCTCCATAATTTCTGTACTCTATTACCCTGTCTTACTATTTTCACAAATTGAATTTAATTCCCATTTTTTATTTTGTCTTCCTTCAAGTTCTTTGAATATTCCTTGAATGGTTTCTTGTCTCTCTAGTACACTTTAATATTTTTTGTGGCTTTTTTTCATGGCATTCATAATGCTGTTATAAGAACTACATCAGCCACATACAAAATCCACGTGACATCTTTCCATCTGCTATTTCCCCATACAACAATGGATATCTTTCTAAAGGCAAGCATGTACTTCTGCACTTAAATGAATAAAATCCAGAAGCACACTAAGTGCAAAACAACACAGTGAGTCAAACACAACAACAAATAATCAATATAAATGAATCCATAAATGATCAACTGGTGATCTCACTCTAAATAACTGCTAAGAAAGCAATGTTTACCTAGGAAGAAATGAGACATTTTACTCTGATATTGAACATTGACTTTTCAGAGGGAACAACCACAGGTTTATTTGATAGTTTTCTTTGACTTGGCATTTTATTAGCAAAATTTAATCTTCAATATTCCTTACGCTTACCCTTCCCCTGAAAAATGGCCTCATCTCAGTTTGTTGGGCTAGGTTATAAAGCATGTCTCTCTAAAATATCTCAAAGCTTTTTCATCATTTCCCCACCCCCTCGACCTACTGCAAGACTCATTTTGCATCTACTTATCTCTGCTATCTCTTTACCCTGACAAGACATCATAGCTGTGATTCTGGGATTAAATCCTAGACTACAAAAAATTCCATAATATTCAGTATTTGCACTGCTGAAAGTGAGAATAGGCTCTGTCACAGGGGCATCACAAAACCCTTTCTCATTTGTGCAGGTAGGATGCAAGGGCATGTGAAGCACAGCACATACTTCACAGCTAAGAGGAAAAAAAAAGAAAGCGTCTCTGAGAAAGCCATTCTTGCAGCTTGGACTAGAAAAAGTAAAAATCTTTACTGTAGAAATAATAATTACTAAACTACTAATTGTAAACACCATTTCTCCAAAACCAGCTTCTGGGTGGCACTGTGAGCATGTGTGACAAATGTCTTCTCAGAGCCATCCTGGACTGTGTCGTGCAATATCCATTGACAGACCAAAAGGTGCCTTGAAAACACACACCCAAAACCACACAAAAGGATGTATTCTATGATCCTCCCTGTCTCCTGTCAGGGTTTCAGAGCACATTGAACTTGGTAGCTGAGCAGGAAGGGCAATTTCAAGAGGTGGTAGCACTTTGTGAGTTATGGAAACATTAGTTCTCCCTCTGGTTTCAAGTGCCAAGGTTTATTGCATGAAAATCTGTGATAAAGAACTGAACAGGCTGCAAGACTGCCCCTTCACACTGAAATCCTCCAACTTCCAATATCCCTGAGATTTCTGCTAGGCAAAACAACAGGTGCATTGGCTTTTCTTGGAAAAAATCTGTAGATCGAGCTTTTACTTCAGACTCGGGAAAAGCCCAGAGAAACTACACCCGAGTAACTTCACATCCAAGGTCTCCTGTTCCTTGTGGCATTGAAAATAAACTGCAGCTGGAGCATCTTGTCTATAGGAAAACTGTCTCTGTCCCCTCGACAGATGAATCTGTCACATCTCTGGACTGTGGAATAGGGACACTTTCTAGGCTAGAAAGCCATATCTAAATTCCCAGGAGGCAGGCACCATGATTCCCAGCACTAGCACATAGTTTTCTTTCGGAATGGGGCCAGATGCTTTTCCATAAAAGGCTCAAACCTCTCTTTTGAGAGACATCTGAAAAGTTACCGAGCTCCTACCACGCTTTTCTCTCTCAGATTGACTGATAGCAGTCAATAAGAATCAGTGAATGTGTGACATTTAGAATATGACAGGCATATTCTAAAATTTAATTATTGCCCCTAACTGACACCTATTTTCAATGCAAATTTAAGAACAGAACCTTCTGTCATCAGCTAATCTCGCAAGATGCAGCACTCCCTGGGTTTACATTGATTTTGAGTGAATCTGATCGCAGTGATTGGCAGCCAGATGCCCTCTGCCTCTCTAAGGTTCCAGTTTTGCATGATTTCCCCTTTTTCAGTCTTCCTTTCCAAAGTGTCTGGCATATTTAATTTCACTCAAGTCTGGACAAGACAAAGTCAGTGGTTTTCTGACTCCACAAGTGAAAAGCAAGTGAAACATAAGAAATCAAAAGAAACTTAAGTTGCTGTTTGTCAAAAAAAGACTAGGAGAGAGAGAGGAAAAATGAAAAAAAAAAATCAATGGGTACATAAGACATTCACTGCAGCAACCTGTTTGGATGAATCCTCATCTGTGGAATCCGAGTAAGAAAGAGAATTAGACTTATGAGTGGAAGAACTTGCAAAGATGAACAAACTTCATCAAGGCACTTAAATTAACAGATATCTGACTCATTTGTGGGACTAAAATAACTCCCGTGGATATCAACACCTGAAG
Source organism: Formicarius rufipectus (assembly GCA_013399695.1). NCBI lineage: Eukaryota > Metazoa > Chordata > Aves > Passeriformes > Formicariidae > Formicarius > Formicarius rufipectus. Next base: position 1,673,647 of record VXAU01003238.1, on the reverse strand, counting down.
AGTAAAATGTTATGCAAACTGTGGTATGTACACATACAAATGTACATATGCATTTGCATAGACGATGCAAATATTTGCATATATGATGCAAAGATGAGACTCCTACTTCTAAATAAGAAACCCCATAAATTTTACTATCTGTCATAGGAACAAATTAATACTTGTGTGGGTACAGGAGGAATAACTACATAAATTAACCATTTATTTCCCTGTATGTCTTCTGTTCATAGCTATTATTCAGGTTCTAATTTCAAATATATCTAAGGAATTAAAAAAAAAAACAACATTTTAATTTGCTTAATTAACTGCCAGACCCTTTGGCAATTCACTCCTTTCTGTGGCACTGAAGTGAATATGTTATTTCAAGTTTATGCAGAAACCTGAAATTTATCTTAAACCTCATGTGTCTTTAAGGTCAAATAACACTGAGGAATAAATGACTAATAACATTTTCATATGCAACTTAGGCACTAAAGGTGTAGTGCAAGTCTGCTGCTCTCATAATCCCTGTCATTTTCCTTTTAGTTTTCCTGTACCTTCTTCAAAGGGATAGTAGATAAAAAAAACCCATCAATACTCTAAAAGTTACACAGTATGAGAACCAAGGTATTATTCTCAAGTGAAACATCTTTAAACCCATTGCAGCTCTTAATTTCTAGGGAAAATAACAGTTTGGGGCTCCCTCCCTTGGAAAGTCTAAATACTTTCAATTACCATATTTTTAGCTACAGACATGTTGATGGTCAGATGTTCTTTGATGCCCAAAGATAGATTGGCAGAAATCAGAGCAGTGTAGGGGCTTACAAAAATGTGGTATTTACGTTTGGCAGCAATTACTTTGTGAAAAACACAAGGTGACTCCTTTTCTGCTCCTTCTTTCTTCTTTCTTATGTTTTCCCCCTCCAAGTTTGGCATGAATCAAAAGAGCTAAAAACTAATTTAACATGACAAATGCTTTCATCACTCCCTTAACCTCTCAAGTGAACACTCTGACAAAGACAATATGTGTGGTGTATGCTTTCCTTTTGACACTTTATAAATTACTTCCTTGTAACTGGGTTTTACCACCAGCCCAATATCTTCAGGATGTCCTAATTTGAATGGCTGGTTCTGCATTCTTCATGTGTCACTCCTGGATAATAGGAATAACTCCTGGGCTTTGTGAAATGGCAGAAGTCTCAAAGAGAGGACTGTGGGACAATTTTATTTTCATCCTGAATGCTGGAATTTACCAAAAAGGTTGTGCAACACCAGAAACTAATAGTCTGCATTTTCTTCACATCTGGCTACTGAAGAAACAGGAAGAAGTGATAAACGGGGTTTAAATACACAGACAACTTTGTGCATACAATGCAAAGAAAAGGTTAACTGACGTGATTTTTTTCCTATTCTCTGCTACTAAAAGCAGTCTAACACTAAGCCATGGAAAATGTTCTTTTTCATACACACTGACCTTTTTTTTTCCCCTCTGTGCATACCTTTAACCAAAAAAAACCCCCAAAAACCCCACATCATTTGATTTATTTACAACCTGGTGAATCTGATCTGTGTCAAAGTTTCTGCAGAAACCCTGCCAGTGTAAAGGAATTGAGATATAGAACTGTATGTCTGAGATGGCAAAACACACACAGAACCAAGTATATTCTGCACAAAGAGATGCCCTATCACTGCTATATGAAACGTGCAGGAATTTTTCCCAGACATCAGTCAGGAGAGTTTTCAAAAGAAGATTTAGGGAAATTCAGATAATAATGATACTGACTGGCCTATAAAAGATTGAACTATTTAAATAGCCAAACTCCAGTGGCATAATATGACCTAAACAATCAATCCATATATATCTTAAAAAAGCAGAATAAAACCAAGTTACCTTCTAACAAGGCATATTGCCATTATTTTGACAAATGTTAAACTTGTTGAAATATCAGTAGTATCTTTATTTAACATCAATTATGTAATGTGGCTAAAAGTTCCAAAGGTTATACACTGTGACTTTATTTTGAAAGCTTTGAACATGCTTTTTTTCATTCTATTCACTGTACTTTTCCTTGTGTGTTAGTGGAAAGGCAATAAGAATGCCTAATCATTTTTTAATATTTATTATTTTCTATGTGTTACGAGATTATTTTTTTATTCTTTCTTTAAATCACCCTCATTAGAAATGTTTTCATGCTCCCCATAATCTTAGGCAGTCCTTTGAAAGCCCCGTGTTGAAATGTGAAGACATCATGTTTTCAGTGATCAATCCATATCAATTATCCCATTTCTTTTATGATAGGGCAATCCACTTATAAACCCTGAAGACTCAAAGTACTCTATCAATATAATTTACCTCATATTTGCCATCACCGCCTTTTACATTTAGTCCTGCAAGTCTTTCCTAGCATTGATACACTGACAAACCTAAGGAGCAGAACTATTTGCTGCCAACCTCGATGACCTTTTCCGTACCTGTTACTTTAATCTGATGCAACCCCAGTGGTACAACTTCTGCTATGGTGGAGAGCATGGAATCTTCTTTGGGGTCATGCACAGTACAAAAATACTACAATCATCTTTAATGCCTCTCCTTTATTTTATATAAGGAAATGATCTAGCACCTTAAGTCACACTATTGGAGGGCAGCAAGGATTAGTTTATAGCTGATGGTCATACACCTGCTCTTTGTCATGTGGAAAGAATTGTGTTAGTTTTTGCTGAGAGTGAAGGAATTAATCTAATAAATGGCCTAACTAAAGCACATCCCTTTTACCTAAGGCTATGCAACTGGTTTTTTGTTATTAGTTTTCTCTCTTTTCACTTTAAGTTACGATCACAGTGGATCTATCAAATTTATTCAGGGGATTAATTTCATCTATTTTCTGGTTTTGACATATACTTATTTTGTCTTGTGTATGGCGTGAAGCTTGTCAGGTAACTTCTCATTATTTAATCCTGGAGCCAACACTCTCTTCTTAAACCCTGCTTTGTTGTGTTCACAACCAACTCTATTGTGCTCATCATTCTTTCAACAGAAGACCTCAAAAACTTCTGTCAAAACGGATCATTTATGTCAGTACTTGAAATGATACATCATTCATCAATTATTAACAGTCAATACATTGCTGTACATTCTCTCTTGTCATATATATGAAAGCGTATAAAGCAATAACCATATTGCATACCTTTGATTTGGATTAGAGTAACCTAAATACCAAGGAAAAATACATTTCGTAATCCATCACTTCAAAGTTATGCACATGATTAAAATGTTCAACTTGCAGTATATCATTTCCCATGTGCATAATCACTCAAACAGGGAGTTGTTGTATGATAACTGTCAAGTTCAATGAATCATGTGCTTTCCAATCTTTTCATTTATATATCAAACTAAGCTTGTTATTCTTCTGAGGTTTTCTACAGGAGAAAGAGAGAGATGGTTATCCCTGTAGTACTGAGTGTGTTGGCCTGGACTAAACAGACAGCAGCAATGAAGTAATCAGTCTGCTCTTATTATGTATAAATTAATTACATATGGAAGTTCATCAGTATGAAAAAAGGGGTTTTCTTAGAAAACAGTGTCTATCCTGGAACATCAGATTATATGGGATCAAAATTAAAAAGAGCAGAGAGAATTCAGCAGATCTTTGTAGGTTTTTTGAGCACTATACATGAGAATAATTGCAGAGAATAAATAAAACACAGAGAATTGGTCTGGAAAGTATTAACAGAAAATATTATCAAGCTACTATAATTTTGCCATTTACTCAGAGAAGAGAGAGAGTTTGTACAGCACATCACTGTCACCGATGTATTGTTGGAAAGCACTAGAAAAGGTACAAAATACTCAGTTGCTTTGTGTAGACACTTAGAAAATCCTATACAACAGAGAATGAGTGGGATGCCAGGGGAGGAAACTAGAAATAATTCAGAAAGCCAAAATATCAGAAGTATGTTAAAAAAAAAATCTAAAAAACCCCACAGAAAGAATTAGGACATGGTGTGGTCACTACTAATATATCAACCATGGGAAATAAGCACAACATTTAGAGTTTCCATACTTTTCCTTACCAAACTAAAGATGTGCAGAATATGGAAAATAACAGCACATAAAATGGAAATATCTGACTATTCAGACCTAAACCCCCCAGGATTTAGGCACACAGACCAATACAGGCAGACATCTACTAATCAAAGTGATTTTGTGGTTTTTTTTTATCTAAAGGCAGAATGTGATGGTAAAATTTGAATTCTAATACCACTGGGCTATGTTACTTATGTGGAGTTACCAACTACCATATTTTTTTCCAAATATTTTTAAAATCTATGGTAGTACAAGAAAAAGTCATTAAATCACTCTGGACCACCTATGAAAGGTGCATATCCAACACCTAAAGTTAACACTGCCCATCAATCTGGAAGCAATTTCTTGCTTCCACTGCTCTCATGACAGTGAACACCATATTTTTCCCCATTAAGGTATAATAACATTCTTTGCTCATTAAGAGCACTGATTTGTGAAGCTCATCAACCATCCTTTCACCTGCTCAACCATCCTTTCACCTGCTCAGCTTCCATTTGCTGCCACAGCCGTGGGACCTGACAGAGCAAAGCCCGGCCTTACCTATGAAATAGGCCAGCAGGATGGCAAGCAGGACTGCAGCAGCAATGGCAGACAGCGCAGCACATTTCCAGCTGCAGTACTTGGAGGGCTTTTTCAACTTGAATGCATTCCTGGAGAAGGTATTTCTGGGCAGCAGTCGGGGAGGTGGAGTGTAAACCGTGCCCGAGGTCAGCGGGTAACCGGGCGAAGAGCTGCTGAACAGAGGAGTCGTTCCCGAAGAGGTCTTAAACAAGAAGTGCCTGGAAAATAGAAAATGCAACACAGCTGAAAATGGCATGTCCTGTGGTTAAGAAAGAACAGCTCCCACTCCTATTCCATTGCAGATGCCATAGCCTGTTCAATTCAACACAGAAGGATTTTGGATGAGGAAATAGAGAAGAAAATTCCCAGTCTTTTTGCTACCAGAGCTTAACAACTGGCACTAAAACACAGGGTCAGGGTGTCTTTCTTAATCTTTTCTGTAATTAGATGCAACTTGACCACATACCAGCTAAATCATCAGCATGACCCATGAAGTGTCTGTGCGTTCCCTGTGGAATCCCCCAACCAACAAATACTCTTAAGAAAACATTATAAGTCTCATTTACAGTCTTGGCAAAAGCGACCTGCAAAAAGCACTAAGAACATACAGAGTAAAACCCACAGTCCTGTAAGGAAACTTCTTGTCAGAATTAGAATTAGCCGTGATTTTTTCTTTTCTTTTGTTGACACTACCTAAGTTTCATTTGAACAACTAAGAAAATCACCAAAAACACACAACTCAGCAGAAAGAAAGATGACTCCAACTGTCCAAACATTTGTTAAGAAAAAATAAAGGAGAGAATATAGTCCCTACCAAAATCTCAGAAAATGCTGTCAACACATTCCAGACAGAGGAAATGAAGAAAGTAAACACTAAAACTGGTTTCTTTAGGTTAACTTCTCACAGGCAGGAAGAACTGACTACCAGCATGTTGCCAGTAAGCAATAAAAAGAGAAGCACAGAATAAAGGCAGTGGTCCTCAAGAAGGCCTCTTGGTTTCACACAAAATTGCTCAGAAGATTTATTCTGTTCTCTCTCCCTTCACAACTCTGAAAAGCAAGTGCTTCTTGAAATCAGTCACAATGAAGACACTCAGTAAACTCCAAAATCCAAATTTCAGCCTAAAATAACCCAAGTCTTACTTCAAATGTAAAATATGTTTAACATTTTTATTCAGACACAATCCAGTATGTCACTCTCAAACCACCTGGTAGAGTTTTAAAATCCATGTCAGGCACTGTTTATTACAGCAACAATTTGGAAGTTTGAAGCTGAAATGTGTTTCCCAAGAACATTCCCCAGCCCACCATCATGCATGTGCCTACTGTCAGGCATAGATTAGTGTATGCTTATTCTGTAGAATAGCAGAAATTATTTTAAAGCATACTAAAGCATTTCTTTTTAAAAATGAAACCCAGAGTATAGTAAATTGCACAGAACTTGCACACAGCGAGAAGATAGGAAAGCTTTCTAGGCTTCACAGCTTTATGACTAACTATTCCCATTTGAAGACAGCCTCAAAGTATGGGTATTTTTTAATGAATTAATTAATAAACTCTATTAGTGAACATGAAAATAATTTACTTTGACACTGCCTTTGTTAATATTGATGTTTAAACTCCAGGTGACCATGTAAATCCCTTACAACAGTGACCAAAATGTAGTTTGTTTCAGAAAATATTTCAGTCACCAAAGACAGTGGCAGTAACCCCTGGGACAACTTTTTCCTAGTGTTTTGGAGACTTCAGACACATGAGTATCCAAACTCAGGAAGATTAACTCTAACCAGAATAGAAACATTGCCCTTGTTTGTTTTGGTTTGGGTTTTTTGTTCATTTGTTTTGGTTTCTTTTAAACAAATAAAGCAGCCCTTCTTTCCACCCCCTCCCCCCTTATCCCTGAGGTTCCTTAGAGGTTAGAATTGCTTCCGTGCTGCACATCATACATGATCTATGAGAAAACACAGTAAAAGCAAATGCCAAAAGGGTTCCCCCTCAAAATTACCCAGCCTTTTAAATTAAAAAACACACCTTCCAGTCACACACCAGCAAGAAATAATGAAAGTCTGATGTCTTAAACACTTCATTTTAAATGTTTCTTTACTTTGCTACAGTGCAATTAAAATAACTGTTGGGTAAATGATGTTACAATGCTGGTTGTGTTACACTGGATCTATTGACTGTTCTGCTCCTGCCTGGTTAAAACCCGATTAGCCCCTGACAGCAGGAGTAGGTTTGGTCCTTTCTTGTGCTCTCTGGTGTTGGGAGTACAGAACCATTTCCATGATTGGACTCAGGGACTGAAGAGACATGGAGCACGAGGAAAGAGTGAAGGACAGAAGAAAGACAAACCTGGTGAGACAAAGGCAGGAAGGCTCATCTCATCCAGGTTAACTCTGCACCTTCCTCAACCCAAGACCTCCTCCTCCTGAATCCTCATGGCATGAGTGGCCCTCTCAGGTTGGGACCTAAGGGTCTACAAGCAACAGTTCTTACCTTTTTCCTGCCCAAAAGCAGATCTCCGAATCAAACTGGAAATTGCAGTCCTTGGAACTGTCTTTATCTGCGATGTCAAGGTTTTTAAACCCAGGAATTTTATGTCCTCTTTAGCTGAGAAGGCAGCTACAGCACCATCGGAAATTTTAATATAAAGCATTGTTAAAGTAAACTCAGATATATAATGAAACTCTGCTCCCATTAAAATTGAATTAATGAATATCTAGATATGTTTTAATAGAACATGTCAATCATATACTGTTTCATGTGAGAAGACAAAAAAAGGCAGAACAAAAATAGTTCCACTGTGATCCACTTTGAGATATATCAAGTATATAAAGAAAACCTAAACACTTATCCATACAAACATGATCTTTATGATATTATTAAAACTAATCATAGCTTGGTAGAAGCAAAAAAGGCTGACTGAAAAGGATGCATGAAAAGGTGTCATTCTCAGAGCAAAAAAGAATAAATGTCATTGGATAAACTCTGAATTTTTTTCATACCCCAAGTCCTACTCATGTATTTTGAAAGCTGAAAGTTCCCTGTTCCATGAGGACTCCTGGCAAAGTGGCAGCCATCAGAAGACACATCATCACCTCAAAATACACACATTCTGCCTTCAAAAGTTTAAAAAAGACATTTAACTAAAGATGTATTAAATACCCACCAAGCCACTTTGGAAAACTGACACTGTGTTCCAAAGGTGGAGGCCAGATAAGCAGATAGACCTTAAATTATAGTAAAAGCACAACAGAGAGACTGAGAACATAATGGACAAAATACTTGGACCCCTGGAGTTTCAAATCTAGATTCAGCTACTAATGGAAATAAATTGACTTGTCTCAACTCTATCCCTAAACCCAATGATCTATAGCCATATTTTTATGTGAGATTTGACATGCTCTGGTACAACCAATTGTCTGTGGGCTGAAGCTGCACAGAGAGAACACGAGCATTTATCAACATTAATTACAGCCTCACAGCAGTCAGGCTGGGAGCATCGTACAGCGCCTGCTTATGAAAAGAAATGATCTGATTTGTACCAGTTCACTTAATTTCAAATACATTCCATTGAAGAATTAAAAAACCTGTATTCTCCATCTTACCTGTTCACCCATCAAACACGATTAAGAAAAACACATTTTCTGCCTCATAATTAGCATTAGTAATTTGAATTAAACTGGGTCTAAGTTTCTATTTTGGAAACATGGGAGTAAATTTGCTGCACCTCAGCCCAGTCTCCCTAATTTCTGCAGATCAATAAGGCAATCCTGTACTGAAAAACCACAAACTACGACTGTCAGCATGCAATGATTTAGTAATTTCAGTGCCCTTGAAAGCCGTGGAAGGAGCCTGGGTGCTGCTCACAGAGCAGAAGGGAACCCTGCAGCTTGGTCTGTGCTCTCTGGGCTGCAGGATGAACGCCCTTTGTTTCCAGCAGAGTGGGGGTCACACACAGGCACCTCATCACCGACACCAGGAGAAAGGCAACACCTCTGAAAGCTGAGCCTGCGAGGGGATGTTTGTCCACAGTTCTGCACACTAATGCTAAATGGAAAAGGCTATATTTTGCTTTCTTCATTAATTCAGAGCTCTCTCCAGCATTTATTTTCCCACAGGTCAAAAGGACTGCTGGTGTTCAGGGAATAGTGGTCTGACAGAGATTGTATTAACTTCCATATTCTTTGAGAGAACAATCGGTTTTTTTGCCCCTCTTTTCTGGCCAGATTGTCATGACAGCACACTGCAAGGATGAGTGGAGGAAAAAAAAAAAAAAAAGGGGGGTTTGCAATGAAAAGCTGTAATATAAAGGAAGAACAAGACACTTTCTAACATAAATTGCTTCTTTCCCTCCTCATACTATCCTAAAATAATTCCGTATTTAAAAAAAAAGACATACAGAGAACTGTAATGCTTATATTGTCTCTTTTGCATAGTTTTTATAGGGTTTTAATAGTAATTAATAATGAGAAAAGAGAACAGTAACAGTTTAGTTCAGGTGTTCTAGGACTTCAAAATATATTAAGCTGTGGTAAAATCATGTCTGGATATAATTTTACTGGACATTTATTCTTAGCAGAAAAGAAACAATGGAATATAGAACATAACATGCTGGCTTTCATTGGGAGAAAAAAACCCCCCACCTTCTCCAGGCTTCAAAGTCCTCCAAAAAAAGTAGCCATGAGTCATTTTATGTCAGTGGAAGCCTCAAAGTGGCTGCCAAATTCAGACAGTGAAGTTTTATGGCAGTTTTCTGACTTCCATACAAAAAGAATCAGGGACTGAAGAAAACTGCATAAGTTGTTCTTATGCCTGTGATGCAAAAACGAACTGACTGATAGACTTTGGTTACCTGTGACTCAGACTGCCTCCAAAGGAGATGTAATTGCATGTTCTTGCAGAAAACATGGGACCATCAGCCAGGTTTCCACAACTCAGGGTTCTTTGATGTGGTAAAACTGCACACAAGTTTCTATCCTCTTTACCGCTCAGAACACAAGGACTTAGGCATCCCCCCCCAAAAGCCCTTAAAGTTAGTAATAAAGGTTAAAATATGTTATCTTTATATGCCTAAATCATACAGTTACAAGGAATTGTCTCAATCACATCAAATCTACAGACCAAACTCAGTAAGACAGATTTTTCAGGGGAAAGCTAATTTAAAACACACACTTACATAAACCACCTGGCCACTTAGCACATATTGTGCATCCCCACAGCTAAATGCCTGTTGCAAACAGAGCACAGTCCTCAGGACAACACGCTATTTCAGTGACTTCCAGCCTGCTGCACAGAATGACACAGGAACTAAGGACACACTGTTAGGCACGAAAACACCAATTCAGGATGAGCACATCAGTATCAACAGGACATTCCTACCCACTGACTGTAACTCTGAACCTTGCAGCAGCCACCCGGGTCCCAGCACAGCTCCAATACCAGCTCCTCTGCCCAGGCAAAGTACTCTAGAAACTTTGCAGAGAGTAAAGCAGTGTCCTGGAGGCTGCTGAGAGTACCAGGCTGGGTGCCACCACACTCTCCAACAAAGACACAGCTGGACAAACAAAGCACAGTAACTGAACTGCCTGACAGCAGGGCAGAGTGTTGGGCAAAAAGACAATGTGCCAACCTTTGGGCACAGTGATCTGCCACATTATTAAACAAAACCAAACAGGCAATGTTCACGAAGCCACACCTGTATTGTACTACACCAGATCTGCTCTGATTATCTTTCTACAGGACAATCTGCTTCTCATCTGGAAGACTGAGTTGGGTATATAAAGTGTTGGATACACTTTTATAACCTTCTCTCTCTAATGCCACTGCCAACAGACCCCCTGGAGCATTCTCTGGGGGCTGTCATCATTGTGTTCCAGGCCTGCCTCGGGTATGTCCCCTTGGCACAGCCCTGTTGGGACACAGAGCTGTGGGAGAGGCTACAAACAGGTAAAGGTGGAAGGTATGGAGAGGGGAAAGACTGCTGATATGAGGATTGTCAGCAGCTCAAGAACTTGAGAGGCAGAACACCAGCATGGAAAGGCATAAATTCTAGAAGGGGAAAAGCAGGAAGGTTGGCAGGATGCCCTTGGTCGAGTGACTGGTGCAGACTGAGCTGGTGGCACACGGCAGCTCAGCAGCCCTGAGGAGCTACAGTGATCACCTCTCACCTTCCTGACCTGTGTGACCAAAAAAAGATTCTGGGTGCCCTGCAAGAGGTGGTGAGCACACTCAGCCTGTCTGCTTGAATCCTACTTAGCTTTTGTGGGAGTTAACCAGTAAATAACTGCTTTGCCCTTTGAACTCATGCAGCTCTTCCTTGCACTGTTTATTGTTTCCCAGGAATGCAGTGATGCTGGTCAATGCCTAGCGAAGAGTAACAGGCATAGGTACAAACAAAAAATCATCCACATGCACTTCCAGCAAAGTGGAGCAGAATTAATAATGCAGATATAAGAACATTTAGGCAGCTCTGCATCAGCTCAACTATAGGAATTTTCCCTTGTTAAGCAGAAAACCTTGTCTTTTTTGTTGCAAAGTTCTAAGTAGTGTGTTGCATCGTGCCAAGCGATGAAGTCCAATAATGCCTACATTTGTTATTTCAGTAGTGAGGGTAATGACAATATTTTGCATTTCAATGGGTCTGTTCAGTTTTAACTTTCTACATCAATTAATGACCATAATTTCAAAACACTTCTATTTTAAAAGGCATACATGTAAGCTCTCCACTATCTTTTAATTCAACTACTCACTTAACAAGAAAAAGTACTAACAGTGCTATTTCAAGTCTATAAATACTAGACTAGAATAATTAAACTCAGAACTCTAAGAGAGTTTTATGAGTCTATATGTAAATGTAAAGAAGGGAAACAAAAATTTAAGTTTTTAAAATAAAAAGTAACACCCTAAACGTACCTGCCTCTTCCTGGACAGTCACTCACACTGCCTGTTCACTCTGCACAACCCAGAACATAGAAATGCAAACCAAAAAGATCGTGCAAACATGTAATTATCTGCAATCAGTAAAAACTTCTTTGAGCTTGACTGTATGTGAGTGGGAGTATACCTAGCTCTATTTTCTGAATCATCATTATGTATCCTGCTTTTGTAGTGTTTTCCTTCCTCCTTTCTTCTCTTCTATCAGTATCTACAGTCATTATGAAAATGATACTCCAGTAGCCTGCTAAAAACCTTTCTACAGTGCTTTTGGAATTCCTCCAAGTACATGGCCCAAATGTGCATCAAGTCCTTGGGGATGCTTTTGACTGTGCTCTCCTCAACTCTTTAAAATCCTTTTGATTTTTAGACAGGTTCAGAATCCATCCCAGTTATTTGCAAAGTCTACACAACCTTCCTGCAACCTTCACATGCAGGAACAAGGGACTGAAGGAGTCAGTGCTTGTCCCAGCCCTCGGTCTCAGAGGAGTAACCTGCTGTAGCATATGTGCCTGGAGCTGCACAGTTTAAACAGGAGGGAAGAGAAAGCCACATAAGACAAAGCAAAATTAGTGTGAGGAGGTAATTCACTGTTCCAAGTAGTTGTTTGTTACACCCAAAATATCCTAGAAATTCACATTAAAAGAAAAAAAAAAAAAAAAAGAAATTCTGTTTCACTGTTCTGTTCCAGAACATTTTGCATCACGTACAGAGATATCAAAATATTAAGACACCATTGAAAACAGGCAGACAATTGCAGAGAGCAGCTGGAGCTTGGAACTTCGACACATGCAGAAACTTTATAGATTCAGTTCAGAAGTTCTGCAGCTGATCTTGACACCTGAACATGGAACAGGGTGTGAACACAAGATTAACAACACTGAAGGATATATTTCATTTTTTTCTTAAGAAAACTTAGTAACACTCCCCTCCCCTTGAAGCATTAAATCTCTCTCCTCATGTCCTTGGTTTTTTTGACACAACTGCCATAGCCCGTGCACAGGCACAGTGTTCACCCCTTTTACTGGAAGGTTTCAGCTGCAAAAACACTGGGTGCAGATGTTTCCCCATTATTATGTCCCACAATTACCAGTTTGAGCACTGCACTGGTGCACACTGGGATACAGCTCATGTTGCTGCTCCATCCATTCAGCTCCCATTGCTGTCCCCTCGCTCACCCAGAGTGACTATGTTGGAACTGGACTGGCAAAGGAACAAATATAACTCAAAACCCAGAAAAAAGTAAGTATTTTGAAGAGCAATGTGGGGGTTCTTTTAAGGGTCACAGGAGTTTTCAGGTTAATTTTCAGACTACCCAATCTTTAAACTGAACTTTGCTTAAATGATCCCAGATTTGGACCACTACTTTTACACTACAGCCCCCAGGATCTAAAGAACCCGATAACCACCAGAAGACTGATCATCATCCTTTCTCCTGACACACAGCAGAAACACTAGGATGTAAAAGTCTTCCTTGAAGCCTAGCAACAGATCCTCATGAGCAAACTCAAAGAAATTGTAGACATAGATGCAAAATTATCTTTACAGGATTTGGAGTGAAAATACTTCAAATTACAAGACTAAAGTGATTTCTATTCAAGTGATTTCTGTCTGATTTCTATTAAATATAATTATTTTCTTTTTTTCCCCCTTCTGGATTAAGTATTATTAATTATAATGGTACCAACTAATTTAATATCAATATGAAGCACCGAAACAGGTATTAGTACATCAGACAACCTCAAACACCCATCCATGAAAGCTCCTCTGTTCTCCTCCCTCACCAGTCATTCCGTTTCGACCAGTGCCTGTGTGAGGTTCCTGCACCACAGGACTCCTGCAGTGCAAAGAGCCACGTGAACCTCCCTTGCAAAGCCATTCTTTTCTCCCTGTGCCCTCAAAGCATTTCCAGCTTTAAAGCAGGTGCTGCCTCTCTGGCTGTCTGGAAGTAACGAGACTCACACCGGGAAGTTCAAAGGTAGTATTTCCATCACACGTCCCCTTCGAAAGCAATGATTAAAGCACCAATAAAGGAACACCTCTTCACTGGGGAAGGCAGAAACCAGCACTTTGTGAGGAGGAGGAGGAGATGGTTTGAAACAGACTGCAAGGAGGACAATAAAAGTTAAAGAGCATTAAACAGCAGCTCCGAGCCTAAAGGTAAAGCAGCTAAATACTGCAGAAATGAACCATAAAAATAGCACCATAAAAATGCTCCGGCGATGCATTACTGCGTCCTTACTTAGGGATATTTCAACCCTTCCATTACAGACCCTTATTTCAAAGAAAACAGAACAATTATGTAGCCAGCCAGGGGGCCTGTTGCAGCCATAAAGCAGAAGCAGAGTAGGGAAGATGCAGTCCATATTTGCTTGCTTTGAACCAGGAGCAAGCACACTAAAATCAAGCACACATCACTGCAAGCATTCCAGGCCAGGTTGGTCTGGGCTTTGAGCAACTTGGTCTAGCAAAAGGTGACTCTGTCCACAGTGATCCTCAAAGCTCCTTCCAATCTAAACCATTCTGTAATTCTAATGTATAATTAGGAACTCTGTATAGGTGTTTTGCAAATTTGTAACTCCACTAAAAGCACTGAACTGCTGCTAGAAGCATAATTATGTAAAAAATACAGCACCACAAAGGGTACCTGGAGATATGGGCACAGTTGCTTGAAGAGGCCACACAAAAACATGTGCAAGCAGTAAAAGATTCCTTTACATCACAAAGAAAATAAAACGTATGTGATAAACAACCCTCAGTCAACACTGAAACAAGAGACAGAGATTAGGAAAATGTGATGTCTCCAAACAGTGTGAATTTAGACCAAACTGCCTAAGACAGCAAAGGAACGAAGACAAGGTTAAACATTCTTACCAGAACAAAAGCATAACATGCAGACACATGTTGTATTATTCAATGATTTCAGTACTCAGTACTGTTAGATAAAGAGACATCTGGAATCGAAACTGTGATCTGAGTTTTTCAGTGCTGACACAAAGCATTCCCTTCAGACAGCTCAGGTACCACTCTTTGTTTCATAATCAGTAACGTGACTATTTGCACATCATTTTCAGCTAAGAGCAGAATCCACTGAAGGTAACTGAAAGATGAAAACAAAGTTATGGAACTCTCTCCTGACAAACCAGGTGATGTCAGGGCTGGCTTTCCCTCCTGAGTGCTCCACTGTTGAGATTAATAAACAGATATGGTAAAAATTAGAAAGAAGTGCACTGTGCAGAGGCAGGATGAGAGGGGTCAGTGTTTTGCAATCAGCTAAAGCAATAAAGGCTGAAGTAAAAAGTTACCAAAAACATATCGCTTTTTTCATTTCTTTTGTGGCTATTGCTATGAATGTAGATGAAGTGCCAGTTTTAAAGTGAAAGAATTACAGGCTAATTCCGAAGTCTCCAATGATTTTACAAGCATCCATTTCAGCAATACTCACTGCAAACAGAAAAAAAAAAAAAGTCATCTTCTGAGTTAATATTCCTGTGATGAAACTCGTCATCAAGCCCTGTCAGGTGTGTAATTTCAGAAAAGAGGAAAAATCGATCCTGAAGCAACTCTGGAATAGTCTTGGAACAGAGCAATTCTGCCAGGACATTTTCTAATAGCTTAATGCTTGCCTGTGACAAGCCTATCTTCCAAAAGCCTCCAATTAACTGCAGGGCATCCTGCAACCTCCAAAAATAACAGTGTTCACAAAGCAACCTTTTGTCATCAACATGTACATGTTTATTCCCAGATGTTTCATGATTAAAAAAAAAAAAAAAAGAGGAGGAGAAGAACCAAAGTCAGTAATGGAGCTGATAGTCACCACTGGCAGGGAATAGGCACAAAATCAGAGAGTAGAAGAAAGCCAACCAGGTAAACACTGACTGCTGTGGCTCAGGGATTGCCACTATTACGACAAAGAATCCTTTTGTGAATATCCAAAAAAATTCCCTCCTTAAGTGACTGGTAAATTAGGACAATTCTAAGACTTCAGAAAAGACATTTCAGGAACTGCTGTACTCAAGAACAATGCCATATAGAAACAGGCAGACCAGGTGCAGCACTCTAAACCAAAATTAAAACTGTGTTCTAATCCTGGGTGATGAATCACACAGGAAGAACTGGCCTGGACTGAACAGGTACAACATTTTTATCTTTTAATTCTTAAAAATAAAGAACAAACTCAGGGTACCCAAATTAAGTTCTAAAAAATAGTAGTCTCTCACAGACGCAACAGTTAAAAGTTGAGAATCACTCACTTTTTCTTTTTTCCTGGCCAAAGTTAGCTCTAAACCTTCCGTAAGCAAGAATCCCTTTCTTTTTTTTTGCCATCTTGGTTTTGAATAAGTTGCATTTGCTTTTCAGCACCCCACTTCTTCATGGCACCCTTGTTCCCATTTTAGCAAAGTAGGGCAATGTGAGTGCAGCCCCTTGTGCACATCCCACCCAGCCCAGGCTGGCTCAGGCTCCCTGCTCTTCCCAGGCTCATTTGCTCCCCATGGAGGTGTAACCACTGATTAACTGCTGAGTAACAACAGCCTGGCTGCTGTGACTCCACTCCAGCAATACCAGCTCCTCCCAGAGCTCCAAACCAGATGACAGTGTTTGATCAAACTTTTGGAGGGCCAGGCCTTGGCTGCACGGCAGTGTAACTGCACCGTATGTAGCGACTCGGGGTGTGACCCAGCAGAGTGGCATTGAAGTCCTGGAAGGTTGAAAAACAAATGCAAAACCTCAGAGGCTGTGGCAACCAAGCAGCTGGAACCCCAGAAGAAGCCAGAGGTACCAGCAGCCCACCTATACCCTGTGTTTATCACTATCTGGGCAAGCAACACCACCCTGCTATTCCAAGAACTCTATTCAGCACTGCCACAGCTAATTTTAAATTCTGAGAGATCAGCTCTGCCAGCTCTGCTATTTAAAGTGCAAGTTAAATATGTTTGACATTCCATACCCCAAATGACAACAAACCAGAATATTTGGACCAGCAGCATGTCAGGCACTTATTTCTTTCTTTCTCTGCCAGGCCTGAGTGCTGCACCTTTTCATTTACATGCCACTGTTTGCCCCACAGGCATCAAGCTGCTAACATGTACAGAAGAGATTAAAATGAACTCACATGCTGGATGAGGTATAAATTAAAATTCTAGCACTGTCAGTCTTGGACCACCGATTGTTTCTCCAAGCCTCCCCAAATGCATAATGTCAAGTGAGCCTCTGTTTGTTACTCCAGAAAAGGCAAAATGTGTAATTTCTCAGCAGCAGGGTCAATATGATTTCTAAGCAATTCATCCCCGAGCCTGTGATCATTTGCTGTACTAATCTTGAAGTAAGAGCAAGGCCTAAAAGAGTTAACTGAATTAGTCAAGGTACCTTGCTCTGTTAGAAGATTTCCAGATGCTTGTTCTGCCTGATACCTGATGGATAACTTGTCCTGTTCTATTTACTGGACTGAAACCTTAGAAGACTGTTAGGAGTGCCATAGGATAAACCCAGTGGTCATAAATCAGGGTAATTTGGACATTTGAATAAGGTAGGAAGGCCTTGAGCCAAGGAGTTTTGCAAGCTTGACTAGCCAGGACGCCCAACAAAGAAAGGTGGAGAGGTCACAGTGAGAAAGAGGAGAAAACGCCCCCTGAAGAGAGGCTGAAGGCCAGAAAGACCACCTAAAAACTGTGCCAAGAGAAGAGCCTGGAAGGCTCTGCCCTAAGCTCCACCTCCTATGAATATGATAATTAGATATCACAAATTCATGAATATGTATGTTAAGATGTTCTAATCTTGAATGTCAACTGGATAAATTCCCTGGTTTCTCGCTGAAACTTTGGAGCAGTTTGTGCCTGGAACTGCCTTGCTCCCCAACGTTGGCAATAAACACCTTTGCTGCTTAAAGACCAAACTGTCTCTGGGCAGTTCATTTATTTCATGCTTTTTGGCATCAACCTCATGAGCTGTGCATGCAGGGATGGTCCAAAAAGTGGGATGCAAACAGAGATGTTCACCTGCACACCTCGGGCAGCAAAGCAAACAGGGGCTGGTACATCCTCCGATGCCACGGACTCCCAACGCCGCACCAGAGAGCTCACCAAACCCAGCTCCTGGCACACCAAAGGCTCTCTCTGACACCCACCTGGTCTCCAGAGGGACGTTGCTGTTGAGCACCCAGCTGTCCTGGAGCTGCACGGACTCGGGCGTGGTGGCCAGGTCGTTGGGCGCCGGAGCGGGCGCGTGGATCTGGTTGCGGCGGTTGGTGAGCGAGTTCCTGTTGAGGGAGTTGGCAGAGGAATGGTGATGGGACAGGGAATGGTTGTGAGGAGGAGGGAGAGGCGGCCTCAGCGTTGACTGGCTGTGATGGTTTGAAGGGCCTAAAACAGAAGAGAGAAAGAAATCACAGATGTGTGTGATGGCTCTGCTCTCCTTGGTGTTTTCAAGGGAATGCTGCCTGGGAAAAGAGGCATAGCCTGTGTGCTTCTTGGACGTGTGGGCATCAAAACACGGGTGAATCAGATCAGTGATTTAGATCAGGATTGAGATCAAGGCTGCATAGGTGGGATGCTGACAAAGACCGCATTTAGATTTTAAAATACTTCTTTATGGATTCTCCCTGGAAAGTCTCCTCTGTGGAGCAGCTGGGACAGCAGTCACAGCTTGATCATTCCCTACATCTGCCCAGAGGAACTTTTTTGTCCCTGTTTCTATCAGGGATTTTAGGAGATGAACCTTAATGGATTAAAAATAGCTTTTGAGAATATGGTCTCTAGGTTTCTACAAAATTTAACCAGAGATCTCAGTTTCTTTTCATTCACTGTTGTTTTACCAATCAGCTTCAAATGAACAGGATTTGTGCCACTATAAGAAGATTAAAATTCCAAATATGAAAAGAGAGCAACAATGTAGTGATGGTATCTTTCATGTTCTTCCATGTGATCAGGATTTGGCCTGTATTCTTCTATTTAGTAATGCCATGAACACACATCAAGATCTGAAAACTATGCTACTCTTTCAACCTCTTTCATTGAAAAAATGACAGATTATATTTTTAGTGATAAGGACATAAACTTTCCTCATTCTTTGAGTACTGGCATGTTTGCATTGATAATGAAAAACAATTTTTTCTAATCATTAAAGCAAGTGGATTAAAATAAAGGTACATGAAGAGGAAATTGAATAAGAAGGTGCCATTCTAACCACAGTCACTCGTCTAAACAAACTGTTTACTGGCCTGCATTTAAGTGCAATTCTACACATTGTAATAATTTACATAAAATAACAGTAAAAGAAAATAAAGCAAACACTGTGTTACAAACCACACAGTCCACACATTGTATCAAGCTGCAGTTTTCTAGTGAACATTAATTAGAAATATTACAGAAATGATAACTGTAATGATGTGTGTTTGTTTTTGGAAACTGAAGCAAATTCTGCACTTAATGAATCAAATAATAAAAGAAAACATCACAAGGGGAAAGCACTTGCAGCAAGACTGATCTTTTCAGAAATGAAACAAAGTAGTATAGAAAAACTGCTGAACTGATTAATTAACTGTAAGTTACGTAAGGCCAATATCTATAAAAACCTCCCAACAAACAAAAAACCCAACACACAAAACACCCCCTCAAAGTCAATCCCCAGAATAACCAGCAGGATATTTTACTGGCAGAGCATCCTGAGCGGCGGCAGTAGCCATGTCCTGCCTGGTCCTGAGCACCCAGCTTGGTTCTTTAGGGACATGACCTGCCAGTGCTGGGTTAAAGCCTGGACTCTGATCTTAGAAGACCTTTCTAACCTAAAGGATTCTATGATTCAATGCAACATCCCCAGGACCAGCTCTCTCCTGGCACTGCAGACTGCCTGCCCCAGGGAAGAGCAGTGAAAGCACCAGTTCCTCATAGCTATGCAAGCAGTTTTGTTGAGAGAGGCCATTAATTTTCTTAACCGTTTCCATAGGCCTGAGGAAGCACAGGCTGATGAAGAACAGGTGGATTTACTGGGACTTGGCACAAGGCAAGTAGAAGTTGTCCTCTATCAAGAAACTTTCAGTAGTGAATGACAATAAATTCTGCATCCTCCACGTTACCTTAAACCTATGCAGCAGTTCCTTTAATCTTTTCTGAGTGTCTGCTGCCCGAATATGCACCCTGCGGTAGTGTCAACTGCTTTTAATAAAAAGGCACCTTTCACAGTGAACTAAATTCATCATGAAATGCCATCCTAAATTTCAGGGCCATCGTATGTGCTGCTCTCCTCACTAGCCTTGCCTATGTCTTACTAAGTTTGAAAGAGATGACTTAGCTCAGAAAGTTCTACATTTAAAATCCCATTTGGGCCTCCAAGAACATCAAATCTCTAATCTACACTAGGTCCTTGCCCATTCCACAACAGCATGTGGAGTAAGACACAGCAGGAAGAAAATGTGTTTGGACAATATCCACACGCACAGAAGCTTAAGTGGAATTACTCTCCTAGCCTGTGTTCTGACTTTAAACAAAGCATACTTGGATTTCAATAAGTGAATATCTATGAGTGATAAAATAAAAAAGGGTGCCCTTGTCTTGAAAGTTACTTCAAAAGATTCAGGTGCTTCATGTTTTCTCAACTTACTTTAGATGCATCTTTTGCTTCTTGAGGATAAGTATGGAAAAGTCCTATCCACATAAACAAAATGGTTTTTCTCTGAGAGCCACAGGAGTGCTAGCTAAATAAAGACTCTGAATCTTGTCACCACAAAATCACAGAGGCTGTGCTTAAAAGCAAGCCAAGAGCACATCAATAAGAATAAATAGCATTTCTGTAAGATTAAGGAAGCAAGAGCTGAATTCAAGTTAGCACAAATTAATTTAATCTGCCTCGAGACTCAGTTCCCACACAGTAAATGTAAGATACTGTGCAAAATGAGCTGTGCAGAGGTAACTGAACATGCACTGCAGCTGCAAAACCTCTGAAATCTGGCACAAGATGAATGTAGCACTTAATTCAGAAGAGTAAAACAAATACCAATATCAGCATCATAGAGATATTATATAGGTTATATTAACACATGTAAGAGCTTATATATATAAAAAGTACTAACTAGGGAGCACATACACACACTCGTGTATATACGAGAGAGATAAAAGCTTAATATGCTGCTTCTTCATAAACCTGTATAAATGAATCAAAAGCAGGAGACGAACACTATTGAACTTGCCAGGGATGTAAAATTGGATTCACATCTGAACATCCGAGCACTTCTTTATGAGCATCTTTGCCTAAATTAAAACTTCCCCAGCAGTACCTGCAAATCTGCTGAGCTCTGAAGTTCAGAGGAGTAAATCACTTGTCCCCCAGTAAAGGATCAGCAGGCGGAAGAACTGGCTCGACGGATTGTACGACGTGACACGCTCCGAGGTCTCTCACAAATTGCTTTATTATTTGGAAGCTTAAACACAAGGAGTGTCTTGATGGAGTACATCTGGCTTTTTCCATCAGGAAAGAGATTTTATTTTTGATATAGTTGCCAGTATTGGTTTGGGGGGAAATACAGAGGAAATGATGCCTTTTCTCAATTGTTAGTTGCATTAGGAGTTTCACCAGAGTACGCCACACAAGCTGAAACGTTCAGGATTTAAGGACAAATCTCTTAAAACCATACTGAAAATAGGAGAACTGGGAATCTGAAATACTGGCACTCTCCATGTTTTGGCTTTTTGAAGTTTTTAATTCTCATTTAAATTCACAAATAGACAACATTCCTAATTCTAATCAATTCTAGTACCCATTGATTGTGCCGAGCCCTTCCAAAACATCAGGGCCTGGTGTCCACATAATCAACGTGCAATCCTTCAAGAGATCTTACTGCAGTCAAGAACATCAGCAACGCTCATTTCAAATTAGAAGCTGAGTGAGGATTAAGTGTTCCAATTGAGCAATCTGAGAATACAAAGTCTGATCTATGTGTCTTTGAAGTAATCATAAACTATACAATCAACTTATTTGGGTTTAATCAGAACCAAAATGTTAAAAGAAGAAAAAAAGTACCATTTGCTTAGTTCATTCTTTTCTGTGCTGAAACAATTAAACAAACCAGCCTAGCACAGAGGGAAACCTCAGGTGAAACGATGCAAAATAGCACTTGTCTCCTTGAAAACCAACAAAATCCCCCACCAAAATCCCAAACCTGAGCAAAATTCTGTCCCTGCTGTTCCCTTCCATTGCACACAGAGAGGGAGCAGAAGAGCTGCACCCCTGAAGCTGGGCCCTTGGCTGTGGCCTTGCAGGGCACGGGGCAGGGTGAAGGCAGGGCTGACTTGGGAGGGAGTGTGATGGGTGTCCCTGCAGATCCTCCAGGAGCCTCTGCATCACAGCCTTTTGGCACAGCCTGGCAACCCCAGGGAGCAGAGAACGCTGCTGGATCTCACAGTGTTCCAGCCACCTCAGCGACGGCCACGTGCCCCTGAGCACACCCTTCCAAGGACCACTTCTCTTCTGGTTTTACAGTTCAAACATTGACTAAAATACAAAATGAGACTTCACATCTGCTTTAACATGGTCAAATTGGTTTTCATAGTTCCTCTAAGGCTTTGGTACGCTGACTTAATACACACACTAAATCCAAGCAAAACAAGGATCTGAGGAGAACCATTTAATCTCCCTCCTCAGAGATGAAATTCAAAGCAGAATCAGCAGCATCCCTGATCTGAGTAAAGCAATCACTTCCCTGAATCCCAGTTCTTTGTCAAAACTACCTCAAAAAAGCAATGGAGATTGCATCTTAGTTGTGCTGAATTATCTTCTGTGCCATGATTAAATATTAAGAGACATATAAACACCTCCTCATCATTCCTTTTCACAAAAGAACTAAAAATCACAAAGATTAATTTTCTAAAATGAACAACGATCAAACCATTTCCTTATACTTTAAACAATACAAATACTGAACAAGAAAAAAATAACAAAGCTGATGCATTGAAAGCAAAAAATTCATTTCAAAGCCCACAAACTAGCTCCTGTTAGCAGCATCAGAAACCCAGTCTGCAATATTCCCAGTTCTTTAGTCAAATTCCTCTGCCACGCTGTTTTCTCAAGGAAACCACATCACCTGCCGCCACAATGAGTAAAGGGTGTTTCACAGATCCCCACAGGGCCACCTTCCAAGCTGAATTCCTCTTCAAAGGCTGCTCACATTACTCTGAGGGAGCAAAGCAAGCACGGAAACGCCCAGGAACACAGCAGTGTCACAGGAGCTGCTGTCTCCAGGGCCAAATTCCAGCCTGGCACTGCAGCCTCAGTGACTGGTGGGGTGGGACGGGTGCTCCTGCCCAGCAATACAGACTGGGGTTTGTGCCCTGTCTGCTTCAGTTCTCCTGTCTGTCTGCTTTCATTCTCTACATTATTTCGTGCAAGGCTGTAGTTCAATGGCAACTAAATGTTCTGAAAACGTTTTCAACACATGCTGTAAAGAAGCAAGTTATCTCGCTTCTAACCATGGATACCATTACCCCTCTCTCTTGTTGTTTTAAACCCAAAACATTTGCCAGGTGTTCCTTCTTTTGTCTGTATGTTTTTACACTGTTTGAAGCAAGAATAGGTTGAATGACTGGCTGTCATCCCAGGCTGTACGTTTTAAAATGAAATTCAGTAAATGTGTGGTATGAAATGGTAAGTCACTTATCAGTGTCTGCCAGTGCACCACAGCCATGTCCTGAGCACAATACTGGAGTAGAAAATTAAATGTTGTTGTGACAGAAAAAGAAACAACAAATAAACCCAAACAAGAAATACCCCAGTGCTTACCCACAATATCCAGACAATCACAGAAAAAGGGAAAGGTGGTTTAATGGATCAAGTCTAAGACTTTGTCATAGTTTCTATATCCCACTCTGGCTGAGCCAACCCTTGAGCAATCGTGGATGAATCACTTGTTATCTATAAGCACCTTTACCCATATCTTTTGCAGGAGTGCTGAAGGTAAATTACCTCAGCACTTAGAGGGCAATCAGATACTGCAGCAGGCAGAGGCAGCTCAGCCGCATGAGCTCTGCCAGCCCCCAACTGCTGCTGGGTACACACACCACGACTGCTACTCCATCACACTCCCCACACCAGAGGTGCCCAGATGTTCTGTACACACATCCAAATGCATCCAGATAGAACCAGCCTTCTTGGAGCAGTAATGTTTGCTTGTTCTGAGCACAAGTGGAGCCAAAGAAATGGCAGGTTTGGTCACTGGTGCTGAATGGGTTGGTTGGTTGTGAAAAAGCAGCGTGCATACTCACAGAAGCAAAGCAGGACCCCTCCCCAGGAGTCTTAGCTGAGGCATTACAGTCATATAGGTAATTCTCTCAAGTGAGGGTCACCTACAAAAAGGTCACCTACACATTGCCCTACAAAACAGTATTATCTGAGATACCATGTACTAATTATATTTGTTGAAATACATCACTTAAATATTCATTATTGCACTGCATGAGGTGCACAGGTTGCATAAAATAATGTCTAGACAATGGCAAAACACATCACTTCAATAGTAATGCCTTACGCAGACTCAGTATCCTGTGGTAGTTTTATATATATATATATGAAAATGTAAGCATACTATAAGCTAATTTCATCTTTTGTAAAAATGAGTCACAGAGAAATTAGAGTTGTCTTCTTTCTATTTGAAAAATAATCAATGCATCTCACATAGTTTCCAACCAATCTTTTCATTTCGTTTCCCAATACTATACATACATAAAACATATTTCTAAGTTTAAGGGTGTATTTACCTTCTTCAGCTTAGGTACATGACTATACTACAAAGAAGGCACTGATGTTTCTAAGCAATGAAGTTCATTATTACTGTCCTCATTACCATGGAACATTTTAGTGCAGAAACGTAAATGTTGCTCTCTAGACTTGGCTCTGCAGAATGGGAAAGAGCTGAACTCTGTCTAGAGACTTATACAAATCCTTGCCTAAGCTCACACAGTTTGATGCACTGAGAATCACACCAAAGAGAAAGCAAAGACATGGATTTTTCTGAGCAACACACAGACATTTCTGAACAGAAATATTTAGGCCAGCAATAGAAGCCGGGGGACATTTTACTTATAGGAGTACAGCTCAAAAACTGCTGCTTCTTTGGATGGTCCAAGGGGGAGCCTGAAACTTTTCACAGGGACGTGAGAATAACTGTGCCATCGTTTCCAGTTCACTGTGAGTCTGGAGTCAGGTGCAATGGAAAGTCAGCCCTGTTAGAGCAGCACTTTGGATCTTGCATCACCCAGTCAGTGCACACATCTGGCTTTCAAGGGGCAAAAGAAATGCCAGACATGGTGGTTTAATGCACTGCCTTGATTATTTCAGAAATGTCATTGAACATATTACATGTCCAAAATAGCTCTTTTTTCTGTTAAAACTCAACTTCATAGAAAATGTACACAAAAAGAGTCTCTCAAATAAATTACTAAAGTAACTGTGTCACAGAGAAGATCTAATAGAAGACAGATCTCAGCAATGCCTAGGTAAGCTTTTTAATAAATCAGCCTTCCATGTACTGCAGATCTCTGAGGAAGGAAAGGTCTATCAGCAGAGTAATGATTTTGAATCCTTCTGTTCTTCTAAGTCTGTAATGTCAAGTTTTGCTGCTGAGAAATCTGGCAGCTCAGCTACTAATGAAACTAAATATATTGAACGTGGCTTTCAACATCAAGTAATTTCTGTTTCCCAGGCACCATCTCTTCCCAATGGCACTAAGTTTTATCAACTGCTGAATTTGTTTCTTCTTACATGCTATAGTACTGCCTTGGGACGAGTCACCATAATGCACACTCCACATCAGTCTAGGTTTTTTCAGTTCAACAGCAGGATTGACAAAAATATACTAGTTTTCTTCTCTAAAAGAAATAAAAAGTTGTATCTTGCTACAGTGCTCTTCAATGGATTTTCAGGCTTCGAGCATTTTTGCCCCAAAATACTTACCATATTACCCCTTTGGCCCAAAGAAAGCATGAAAATAATAATTAAATACAGTCTGACCTTTAGGCTGAACCAACTGATAATCAAATGGTGGAAATAAACACTGATATATAAGCATCATTAACATGAAGGCTCACTGACATATACCAGTAAACACAAGGTTCATGGAGAAGCTTCCTGGGAGAATTCAATTTCACAGCTCCTGGGAAGCCAGTTATTTACTACCAGGACCATCTGTTTCCCAACATGTAGAACAGGTAAAAATAATTTGTGCAGAATATATGGAAAAAGTAAGAAGAATGGTTGCATAACGCTGGAGTAAAGGAAAGCAAATATAATGCACAGCACATGTTGCACTGAATCAGGCTTTTCAATGGGTTATTGCTCTTTTTAAAAGCAGGCAAGGTACAAATAAGTACAAGACAGAAACAAGGATTTGTCTGCCTCCAGGGTACTGCAAGCTGCAATAGAACATGACTGGCATTTCCTCCACAGGCAGTGGGATTTCATTTGAATTCTTTATTGGTTGGTATTGGACAAAAAAAAAGAATATCACAAATGATTCATATCAGAAGTCCTGTTGAACTTTCCTGACTTTTCAAGGTACCAGAGAGGCTCCCCTCGGCTGCCACAAGTAAAAGGTTCTGTTTGATGTAGCTATGGGTTAATGAGTCAAAACAGAGGTTATCGTAAAGTGGCATATGAAAGCCCTCACACAGCTTATTACTCAGCAGTATATGAGCCAACATTAATCCAGCAATTTTTAGACAAGTGTTTAATTAGAGTTTTTAGTGTGTGAAGCAAAAAAACCCCCAAACAAACAACACAATAAAAAACCTGGAATGCCATAGTCACACAGGGTAAAACAGAAAACTTGATACAAGATGATTTCAGCTATGAAAATGAGAGGTCTCTGTCACTTGGGCTAGAACTTGCCAAAGCACAATTCCTGATGTGACTGGCCCCAGGGGCTGATCCCACACCACACTGTTGGATGTGTTGCCTTGGGCACAACTCCATCCCAGAAGCCAAACAGCTTCCAGACTGCAGCTGGCTTTCAGTCTGCTTGGAGACCAGGAAAATTAACTGCCCAACACTAGCATGATGAGGCACCCCCTGAGCTTATGCTGGTCAGCAATCCTCTCAACAGCACTGCAGAAACACTTCACTACTGTGGCATTTACGTGGGTGAATTTATTGTGAGCTACAAAACCGCTCCAGAGCACAGCAGAAATAAAGCAGCCCACTGAAAACTTTGTCTAGGTGGAAAAGACTAACAGTTGCCTTATCTAAGTAGCACTACATACCATTACTAATATTTTACAGAGATACAGTCTTCATCAAATTGCTAAACTTCCATCCAACTCTGTGCACTTGGAGAGACCCTGAGAACAAGGCTATGGATTATTTTTGTCTGTTTCCCTTTCATAAAACACACCTGCCTATAAAATCACTTACAATCAGTGAAACAGAAAACACTACCACTGCTCATGTCCTGGGATGGTGCTGCTCACCCCTCTGCCTTCCTCTGCCCAGTTCACACCAGTCTCACCGTGCCTGGGGCTGCCACTTTGATGTGCACTGCTCTCACCTCACCAGCATGGACAAGGCACTCCAATTCTCAACCTGAAAAGAATGTGTAATCATCCTGGCAGACACCAAACCCTGAAGTGCTCCCACATCACCAGAACAAGCAGAAAGCAGGGAATTGCAATGCCTCTGGGCAATGCTGCCTGCTCCCAGTGTCAAGTGAGAGTGAATAGCACAGCCCTGCCCATTTTCTATGTTTCTCAAAGCACAGCTGCACCCCAGGTATTCAGATCAACACCATCTTCACATGCCCTTTTCTGTCTCAAGGCCATGGTTTGATGTCTCTGAGACCAGCAGTACAAAGAAACTCAAGAAAAGAACCAAAGAAATATGGTATTAATTGAGAAACGAGAGAACAGGTTCTTTTTCCTACTTAAGGTATGAAAGCAGCTATCATAATTACACTACATAGGGTTTCTTCCTTCAGAATGCCTGAGACTACCACAGTGCTAAGTGGTGTTCAATACCATAAGGGAAAGAGAAGAAAACCCAGCTCTTGGGTGCAATGTAGTATTGATAATAATGACATTGGCAATATTAAAGAAGAATTTAAAAATGGGAAAAGAGGATGACCCCAGTATTTTATCCAACTAAAGTCATATGAGACTATAGAGTAGTTAAACACCATGATTATAGTTTGGCTAAAACCTCTGGATGAATATCTGTCACCTTACAAAAACTGCTAGCAGCTTTTCCTAATGATGTGAAGCAACCAAAACCTATGTCTGAAACCTCTGCTTTAACCTGAGTGTGAGAGGCTGGAACCCCTTGGACAAAAAAGCTTCAGGGCAGGTAAAGCCATAACATGATGAATTTCAGCAAACCCACAGACTAAGGGACAAGTCTTTTTGACACTCAAGTTGATTTGTGAAATCATGGCAGAGGGGGAAAGGAACTGAGGATTCTGAAATCAGTCAGGGAATTCTGCCTCTTTAAGACAGGGCAAGGAAAGAGTAAGCAGAAAAGAAGGGGAAAAGACACTAAATAAACATGTCCTGTGAGCCCTTACAGTAGCAGGACAGTCTGCTACATAGAAAGAAACTTCTTAACAATGATTATTACTAAATTAATATGCAAGAAAAAAAACAACTGTGATAAGTCTTCTGTAGAGACATGTTCAACACATCAAGACTGTTCTGCAAGGACCTTCTATCAAGCACATTTTCCAAGGAACATTCAGAAACAGGGAAGTGATCAAGCTTAAGAAATCCCAATCAAGAGGACATTTTTTTCCACCAAGCATCTGTATTATTTTAAGTTAAAGTTATTTTCATTATATTGTAACCAGCAAATTACAGCTGTCTATAAAGTGGGATACTTATTAGGTGTCCATATTTATCATGGAATGAACCAAAACCAAATTAATTCAAAAAATAAAGTTATCTAGTTAAATTGTTGCTGTTAGGTAGTTGTGACACTATATGTCAATAACAGTTACACTACAAACTTTAAAAAAAAGAAATTAAGATTCATTATTTTTTAGTAATTTTCTTGCATCTGATATGTGTGAAAGATTTTAATTTACACTCACTTATCAACTCAAACAACTGTACCAACAGGGAAATTATTTCTGAAAACAAAAAATCAACCTGCACTTTCAGAAGGGTATCACAAAGTGGGTACAGGCACATGGCACTTGGATAAGGAATAAATAATTTTTTATCTCATGCAACTCAAAAATTAGGGATATTTTTTACATCATTCTAAAGGCCTATGAATGCCCAGAGAGGAAAGATTTTATTGGAAATGAGTGTAATGAAACAGTCACAAACATGGGAAGGCAAAGGAGATGCTAAACTGGATAGTTAAACATGGCATAAGAGGGGATCATCAACCCAGTAATCTTGTGCTCTGGCAAGGTCAGCTGTGGAGTTCTTATCTGTCAGAAGTGCCCACAGTCAATGTTAGAGACACTGAAGTGATCAATACCAACAACCACAGTGTGACAACACTGATAATTCCTCAAGTTCTCTGCAGTGGCTTCTGTGTGTTCTTTTAATGTGCTTCAGAAATGAAGCCTAACTAAGTAAGGATGTTATCAGAATTCTACATCACCAACTGAAAACCAGAGAGCAATGAACTAATACGGAACTGTGTGACCCAGCGCTGGTCCCCTCGTTTCATCCTGGTCCTTTCCTTCTTCCAACAGCCCTTCCTCACCTGACACATTTTCTTCAGTTAGAACAAATTAAAACATTAATGTAAATTAATTCCAGTGGGTGTTAAACAGAAAGTATCCCATGTTTAACTATTGTTTTCAGCCAAGTTTTGTTTGAGTGTCTGGTTTGGTTTTTTGGGTGTTTTTTTTTGTTTCTTTTCGATGCAGAGTATTTTAATAATGGGTCAACTTCTACACTGGATAAACACCTAGAAATGCAGCATCATTGTGCCTGACCTTTTAGCTGGCTTGGTTTGGTACAACAACAACAAAAAAAACAAAACAAAAAAAACCAAACAAAACCAAACCAAAAAACCCCCACAAACAACCAAAACCCCCATAGCTGATCAGAGATTTTCCAGATGATATGGAACACAAGTCCTGCCCATTGCAGATGTTTACATTTTTAAGCTAATGTTCAATTAGTATATTTTAACAGAAATGCAAGAGCAAAAGCTATCCTCTACAGGGCATGCAAGCCAGTCATCCTTAAAGCTTAAAGGCTGTTCCATGCATATTTTCCACATCATAAAATAGTCTGGAATAAAACCCAAACTGCACATCAGAGTGGGATGCTGATGGACATCTTGATACAGTCTCACTATTTCAATTTATTTGCATATTTTTTTATACAAGCTCAGGGAAATATGGCAAGCTGTGCCATGAAGGGAGGAGAAGAGAATCAACTGGTGCTGCACATTGTGCTTTTATTAACCGAGGCGCCACAAAACTCTCAATTTATGAAAATACTCAAGAAAAAAATTATTAAATTATTCATCAGTGATAAGACAATTAAGGAGAAAACCAAGGAACAAGTGGAAGCTTGGTCCTGAGGGAGAACAGCTGGTCTTCTCATTAAAAGTATGTTTTGGCAGCAAAACATCCTCTGAACAGAGGAAACCTGCTGCTAAAGCAGCCTCCGAGTCAGCTTCGGGAGCAGGAGCCGAGGCCAGACTGATGTGAAGAGCAGGGTGGGTGTGCTGGGGGTGTCAGTGTGAGGCTGCCACAAGCTGCACAGCCCTGCTCCTGGCAAACAGGGGCCGTGGCTTTGTTGCACTGTGGAGCCACAACATGAGATGGGAGCTGCCTCAGCCCCTGGGAAGCTCATGGGCCAGACTATAAAGGAAGTAGCTTAAAACTTGAGGAAAGATGCTCTTTTGGTGGAGTTGATCCAGAAGAGGGAAAGAGAGCACACACTGGTGCCCAGTGCCAGAGCTCTAAGGAGGTCTGAAAAACTCATCATTAAATACTCTCACTCCCTTCCTTCTCTTCTTTCTCTTTCTGCTACCTGCAAGCTTGTTTGTTGTTGTTGTTTTTCTTTTTCTTTCTTTTTTTTTGTTGTTGTTTTTAGTTTGCTTGGTTTTGGTTTTGGTTTTTTGTTTGGTTTTGTTTGTTTGTTTTTTAATATACTTTCCTTTTGTAGTTTTTAATTCTTTCCCCATCTTGCCACGTCTGCAACGGTCCAAGAGATTTCACCCTTGGCTCCTCACCCCTTACAATCCATCCTCCAAGATAACCCATCTTAAACTCCTGGTAAAACAAAAGCCAACCACTAAAAAACCAGCTCTCACTCAGAGCATCACAAAGGACCTATTATGATTCCACTGCTGAAATACATAATTAGGGACAAGTAGGATCTGTGTTCTTCAAAGACAGCACCCCTAAAGCATGTCTACAGCTAAAAAAGCCCAACATTTCTGTAGCATCTGCTGGAATATGAAACCCCCCACTCACTGGCAACACCTTGTTCTATATTTTTCAGAAACTTCGTCAAATAACATCAAGGTCCATAATTCATTTGTGACATAGAAATCCAAACCAGATACTTCATCTTAGTATAGTCCAATCTTACTAAATAAAAAATTTTTAAGAATTTTCCTCCCTAAATGCCATCCTCTTCTTTCCCATATCTGACATATGCGTGGAGTATCTTTACTCAGTATCTTCTGTTAGCTGAAACAGAAGGACCTAACAGGTTGTTTTTTTCTAATCAAATAATTCTGCTTAAAATTGTTACTCCATTTCCTGCACAGATTCAAACACCTTGCATAACTGGCATGAATTCTGACATCCCTGCACAGCACCAAATGACTCTCAGCCTGTTTCAAAACCTGATTCATCACAGGAAATACAATTCCCACTGCAATCTTTCGGTATCTATTTGTTCACTTAGGTCAGCTGGCAAAATAAGCATGTTAGCCTTTTCTCTGCTCCAGATATGTCATACCAAAGCAAGTTTTGCATAAAAAGAAATGGCATGCTACTATCTTTGTAACAGTTTTAAAGCCTTGGTTATAAATACTTCAGATGATGCTCAGACAGGAACTCAAGTGAAGCAGATTTCAGCTCTTCACATAAACAGCACACAGAGTTACAGATTCAATTTGAATCAAACCTATACTAACTTACCACAGATGATCAACAAAAAAGGAAGCATAGATAAAATAGAATTCCTCAAGTGATGTAATTTATACATATCACATTGAAATTTATTAGGGACATCTGGACATGTACAGGTACTGGGCATTCAGGAATACACAGGAGAACTCTCTGATGTACAAACTCAGGAACAAATGCTGAGCAGGTGAAGGAAATAAATCCTGCTGGTCTTGAGCAGGGCTCCCAGTAGAGCTCCCGTGCCAGATTGGGCTTTGTGCAGGGGCAGGCACATCCCTGCCCTCCTGTCAGCCCTGAGCCACCTCAGGGGAGGGAAGAGATGCTGGCAAGAGCTTTGCTGGGAGGAGAGGACCGGGCTGGCAAAGGCAGTGGAGGGTCCACCACACCTTTCTCAGGCCAGAGGGAGTTCCAAGGCAACCACGAGGGCAGAGCAGCTGAGTTGGAAAAGGTGCAGAGCTCCTCCAAGACAGGTGCATTTCTCTTCAGATAGGATTCAGGGTAAGTTAAAAGAGAGGGAAACAACCAGGAGAGCTGTGAAGGATGGGACAAGGGAACGGCATAGGCAGGAGAAACGCAGGATTGAGAAGGGTGAACTCCAGGTCCCCCTTCAGGCATATCTAGGCAGCTCCATCACATACAGCTCCCTCACACAATGCAGACACATCTATAATCTCTAATTTCTTGTAAATACACATCCATCCCTTTTTTGATTAGTGCAGCAGTTTGTGTGACATACACTTTCCCCCTAGTCCCAGTAACACTATCTCGTTTCCAGATTCAGAGACATTACTGCAAGGTCATATACCATATAATTCTTAAAGCTGAGTACTCTTTCAGAGGGTTTTAAAAATAAAGAGGTTAAAAACATGCACCTGTTCAACACTAAATTAAAAATATACTTTCATGGAAACATCATTATTCTTTCACCACTGTAGCTTTTGAAAGACTATTATTTTTCTTTGTCAACAAGGAGCACTTCTTGTGAAAAATGCTTCTGGGAAAGAACCCAAAGCCATGATCTTAAGCCATGTTAAAGAAATTATTTTAATCCTGCTACTTTAGACATACTGTTTGAGGGGCCAGCCTCAGCTGGGGCAAAGACTGATAAAGGAATTCTTTTAAACCCAACACTCCAAGAGACTATTTTTAGAGTCAATCCTATTCAAAGCAACCAATGACAAGACAAAATTAACGCTTCTATTTGTTATTCTCTACTCATAACAAAATAAATTGTTATTTCCTAAGCTAACATAAACTGATCTGCCTCTTCTTTATGCATTAACAATTAATATGGATTCTGTAATGCTTTGGGCTGTATTTATGGTGTGATAATTGTCATTCTGAGGCAGAGAACACCAAGATGATAGAAAGACATAGCTGAACTGTTCACTCGTACTCTTATCTAAGGGACAACACTGTTATCTTGTTACAAAATACTGCCCCGAGCAATGAAAAGTTTCATAAATCTCTTTTTCTACCACTGTTGTCAGCTTCTATTTTTGCCTGTGGCTGAATGTGATTATAATCTGTTTGCAGCGTACAAGAAAACAAAGTGATCTAGAATATAATGACTGGGGAACGTTTTGGAGCCCTCCTGAGCTGCAGGATATTTCCAGCTGCTAGCAGAGCTGATAACGGACTTAATAGAGCTAATGATTTCTAATACCACCAACACAAGGCTATTTTCACAGTGGGTAAATAATGACTCTTTTGTTTTGGAAATAGTTAAGGAGTCATGTAGATGTTTGAGAAGTACATGATACAGTATAAATGTAGCAGTATTTAGGTAACTAATGGTAGATTACACCATAGCTAGAAGATAAGGTACTTCCCTGCTTCCTTCTAAGAACTTCGAAGTTTATAACCCTGTTCACACCACTCTGACAGCAAGGAGATTTCACTGTAAACAACTACAAGTAATGTTTTAATCTAAGCATGAAAACACATCCATTTGTTTCAGTGCACTGTGTCTTTGTTTTTATGTAGGTAATTAATATTACAAATCTTCACTAGAAATAAAAACTAATTGGGTAGCAAAAGAAATTTTCTTGAGAGTTGAATGCAAAAACTGCATCCATGGGGCAAACTATGAATAGCACATATGCCTTCAGTGTTTTACTTGCTCATGGCTGTATGTTGCTGACGAGGATTAGCAATATTTGCTTTGTTTCCTCCTTTTCCTGTGTGTAATCTGTGTTTCCCATTCAAAGGCATCAGGGAGAACTCCACTCCATAGGCTACAAGATTCTATGCAGGGCTTTTTTTTTTTTTGTATGGCATTATATACAAAAAATTTCCTATGCTGAAAATGTATTTCTTCTTCTTTCTTCTTCTCTGCAGAAGTTACATTCCTACATTGGTTTCACAAATGAATCTTCTATTTTTCTTTCAACACATTTGAACATTATTGCACATTAAGTTCATGGTAGTAAGGACTGTTTTGGACTTCCATCCTACTCACTGCAGTACCTGGCATGCCCAGTGTTTCATGCCCACTTCCTTCACCCCTAACTTTTCCCTGACCAGCATTTTCATGCTTGCTTCTCTGCTTGGAGCCTCCAGTGGGCACAGGCTGAGGTTCAGTCTCACAGAAGCCTGCAATGTCCATCTCCCACCGGAGAGGAGCTCCCAGTGCTGCAGGAGGGTGTCTATGGTGTCAGGGGCAGGCAGGGCAGGCAGGATGGACAATGGGAAAACCAAACGAGAAACCAAAATTGCACTGAAATTCTGTGCTGTTCGAAGTGTGGCCCTTAGCAGTTTTACTGTCTTTCTGAGCTGGATTCAATACCAAACAGGATTCCCTGGATGGGACTGTGTTCCCATGTGCTTTATGTCCCTCCCTCACCAAAAATCGGTGGTGTCAAGCTGCTTACAACCCCAACTTGTTAACAAGAACAAAGAAGGTTAATATAACTGATGAAGGCAACAAAGCAAAGTTTAAATGAAACAATTTGAGCTAAGCAGCACTCCTAAAATAAAAATGAAAGAAATAAAAGGACTTATGGCATGAATAGAGGATAATAAATGGTGTAATGCAATAAAGCAATATCTACCCATTATAAACTTCATAGATTTTAGGAAAGCATATGACAACCCCCATTGTGATTCATTTTCACATATCTTGAAATATTACAGGAAGCAAGCAAAAATAATTATATTTGCCTTACTGCATTTCAACGTATGGCTTCAGTGGTTAAAGAAAACGCAAACTTAAGCAAAGAGTCTAACAAGGCTGCTGGTATCAAACTGAGAATGCAATCTCTTCTCTGGTTTGTCTCTGCCATTGCTTCATTATGAGAAAAAAAATTGTAGATTGGAACAATAGAGATATTTCATGGTCTAAGAGTATCAGATTTTGTTTATGCTGGTGATACAGCAGTTCCAAATGACAGGTCAAACATGCAAGGAACAGCACGAGATTGTTCCACATCACAAATAAATCAGGTTAAGTATTGTGAAAAATACATCTATAGGAACATCGGGCTTCAAATCAAGTTTTGTATCAGAAGGCCAAGAAATACAGAGTCTGCAAATTCATATGGTTGACAGACACAAGCAAGCCAATGGATTTCATCATAAGGAAACAATACCATGATCAAGTAATGTGACAACTGCAATCACCAGCTTCAATGGCTTGTTCAAACGTTTCTTCTCCCTTAACATACAGACAGGGAAACAGGAAAGCCACCAGATGCTAATGCTCTCAGAATATATGAGGTTCACATTAGCTGAATTCCTAAACACTAAGATTCAGAAGTCAACTTTTTGTTTTAAATTGAAGAAATTCAAGAGACATCAAAACCCATGCTTAGAGCCGAGAACACAGCTGGCACACCACTGCGAGTTTGAGAAGGATGTCAAAGGCCTACACGATCTGAAAACCAAGAATATCGAGCAAGTTTGAGAACAAGATAGCTAAGCTGCTCAAAGAATAAGAATTAAGGATTGCTTAATTAAAAACAGCTACAGTATCACAGGGCAGAACTATATTACATGCATTAGCATATAAAAATGAAAAGGCAGGTATTTTGGAGATCAAGGAGCTCTTCAGTACTGATACAGGAGTTGTAATGCCAACTAAAATTAGATTCAAACACATAGATCAGGAATTTACAACAGGAATAGATAGCTGATAAAGGAAAAGGTAATAATCAGACAGTGAATTCAATATTTTCCTTTGGAAAATATTTACAGAATGCAAAAAAAAAGTCTAGTGGAGAGTATTTAACCAAAGATCTTGAAATTTGAAAAGATGCAGACGGAACAAATCTTGTTAATTCTAAAAGTTAGCACATTTTCTTAAAAATAATTAAAATACAATGTACTAGGCAGCCCTTCAAAAGGAAGCAAATCTATGTAACAGGTGGTGGGATAGAAGATGCAATTCAGTGTTGACAAATGCAAAAACAACTTGCAATCTTCTATCAATTGTTGATCATAAACTACTTAAAGAAGAGAAAGGTGTGGATGGATGAATTTCTATGAACAGACCAAGGAAAAGAAGCAGTAATGAAGCAGATATTCCAGGATAACATTCTAAATGCATAACAATGGAGGAAAATAAAACTACAGCCTATCTGCTAAGCTCTGACATCAAATGATAGAGTGAAGGGCAATCATGGCCTGACCTATGACATGCCTTGTGCTAACCTGCACAAATACACCAAGTCAGGAAGCACAGCATCATTCACCCACACTGGGTGAAAGGAGGTCTGTGTTCTCCCACATCCATCCTGCCTCGTGCATGCTCAGCCTTGGGAAACCAGCAAAAAAAAGATTTTAAATGTCTCTAACACAACTGTTCTCTGTAAAGTCAGATTAGCATTTACCAAGTGACCCTCGCAGCATTCTCTGCTGCAGACAGGGCTGAGCCAGGAGAGGAGGAAACACAGAACTCGCCAGGATCATGACACTCCCCCAGCTGGCACACAAGGTGCTGGGATCCATGGTCACAGGAGCAACCACGTTCCCAAAACTCCCAGAGCTCTGCATGGGTGTCTGTGCCTTACTGAACACAATCACAGCACTTCTTTACTGACTGGGCCCCTGCAAAATTTGTCCCCTCTCTCTATTCAACATGGGCTCAGGTAAGAAATCTTGCTGGTTTTGTCAGGGAACTAAGAGTTGGAAAAACTACAAGGTGTGCAGACACACATTTTTGATGCTCAAATCTCAGCTGAATGAAGTAATGGTTTCAAAATCAGTCAGTAATCTCTCCAATTGGGTTCTTGTACTGGTGTTTCGGTGAGACACGTGTCTATCTGACTTAGGCAGATGAAAACAGGTGCTTACCCTATCACCATTGCATGACAAGCACAGAGTTTGGCCATATTTTGACATGCCCTGCACTAATAAAGGAAAAAATCCTACCAAAAGACTCAGGTAGCCAAAAGGTGGCTTGTGATGGACTCCCCAGACACAGCCCTGAATAAAATCAGTGGTTTCAGACCTGACAGGTATTCTGCTGTGGCTCCTGCAGCGGTCACAGCCTGGCATTTCTGTTGGGAGATCACAGCAACACACTTCTCCCACTGGCATAAAATCACCATAGCTCAAACACCAGGTTACAGTAACAGTGAGACCTGTTGATCAAGCCCAGTGTGTGACTTTGGGCACCGTGGCCAAGATCCAGTGCCCAGCAGGGAGGGCAGGGCCAGGCTGGGGCACTCTGAGCTCTGCACTGAGTGGAAGGCACCTGGAAGTTCAGTGTCCCCCCCTGGTTCACACCAGAAGATCCCTAATTTGTCCAAGGGACTGAGGTCTCCCCAGCTCCCAGAGCAGGGCTCCTGTGCCTATATTCTAAGCACAGTTGGACACAAACTGTATGGAAAGAAAGTGCAGCTTCCTGCTCAATCCAGCTACTGTGCATTATATACATTATTGCTTTCACTTGTGAGTCAAGCCAGTTATTGGTGGATATTGCTCAAATGAACTGCAGCATCAAGAGAGCAAAATAATAAAGGCATCACTTAGACACAGCCTAAGTACTGATATTACTGTCACAAGTAATACATTGTCTTCAATTTTCTAATACTTCACAATTTTTCAGTGGAAGAGACAATACCCTTCTCTCATTTTTTTTTTTTTTATAATTCACAAGACTCATACTATCCAGTTCAAATGCAACTATAACACATTGGTTCTTCAGATAATTCAAGTTTACATAACTGATTTTTTTTAACTCTGAGCAATTAATAAACCCAGTGTGCTGCAAGCAAAGCTGCTGGTCAAGGAGACATTGCACAGCAAAGATAGAATAAGGCTTCTCAAGATCAAAAATTTAAGAGCTACAGACATTGTTTACTCACATTTGAGAAGGCTGTAAGAGACAGGCATGCTGTCTGCCTCAGTTTTTATGGGGCATGTGGAAAAAATAAAAAAAGAGTCTTACTGTAAGACTATAAGAGCTAGAAATAGCTCATAATTCATTTGTTGCCCCCGAATTATCTATCTGCTGTTAGACTTGTCCAGGCATATGCTGGGCTTCTTTTACTCCCATCCCACAGAGCAGGACACCTCTGAAAAAGGACTATCTTTCCCTCCTCTTTTTCTTTCTAAACATCATGTACTCTCCAAAACTGTATTTATTTTATTGGAGTAAAGCCAACAATAGTGGTTACGTGAGAAAAGAAATATATAAGGGAAGGAAGTGGAAGTGGGAAAGGCTGTCACTGAGGCACACACTGCTGGAGGAAACACACCAAATGTATTCACTTGCTTTGATGTCTCACGATGGTAAAGCTTCCAGACCTCGCAGGTGATTATTATCTTAGTTATTATATATAGATATATGTGCATATATATGTATATAAAAGTCATTGCCATTACCAGCAACTCAATAAACAGCTTAAATGCATGCTGCACTTTCTTAGGACATTCCTCCTCTTACCCTATCAAATTCTGATACAGAATTTTTTCCTTCCTAAACATATCCATCAGTATTGTTTCCCACCAAGCTGGTGACTGTCACCTCCTGATCTGTTGGATTGATCCCTGGATGCACATGGATGCAACCAGCCTTTTCCTCCCACACCACGTTCTTCTGCACAGTGCAGCATGTTTCCCTCCCAAGAAGGCATCAGAATTTGGAACAAATGGTGAACTGCCGGTGAATGGGATTTACCCCAAGCTAAACAGAAGGGTCACCAAGGCACTGGAAGTCTGTGCAGTGGGTCACAGGTGCTGGTCTATGGACAGGACTCAGTTATCTCTCTGCTGTAGCTCTGCTCACCTCTGTTTTATTAGGTTCCCATTAGCAGCCTCCATACCTGAATTGATCTGGGGAGTACTGCAGAGCCCTTTTCCACACCTGCTCTCTGCCAGCCTATTCTGATTGCCCTCATTATTCCTCTTCCCAACAGAGAGATTCATTACTCAGTACTAAAACTGACTAGTTCCAGTCCTTTTGCTTATGGCTCCAAATCTGTCACCCCACACACATTATGCCAGTATTTCTTACCTACTAAACTGTTTGATATCACAGCCTTCAACTGAAGAGGAGAAGGAATACAAGGAAGGAATTGAAGACAAACTGTTAAAGTTATTATTAGAAAGCAAAGAATCCACAGGAAGCATAACAGCTTCCTGAGGCCGCTGGAAACTCAAACGTTTCTTGATTAATTCTCATTTATACCACAAAGTTCTCAAGCCAGTCACTCAGTCGAGAAAATGCAAACAAAGACTACTGTTTACAAAGCCAGTGGTACCTGTAGAGCGGCCCGTGCTCTCCAGCGTTCCGGACTTCACTCAGCCCCCCGCTAAGAACACAAAATAATGTTTTTAAACCATCATTAGCCTCCATCCTGCGACTTCCCTTCCGCTGTCACAGTACCCCTCTGTGTAAATGGCATTTATTTATTTATTCCTAGGCACTGGCATACCGTGACTTTTGTCAACGCTGGTCTCGCACGTAAGTGCCGCCTGCGTGTTCCTACAAACGAGCTGCAAGAGCAATTAGCGGTGCCCGCCTTGCGCTGGGGCGGCCGCGCCGGTGCCGACCCCATCTCCGTGGGGGCACAGCCACGGCCGCGCTGCGGACAGCGAGAGAAGAGAAGCGACACAGAGGAAAACAAATTGTCGATCCATACCAGAGAGGGGCTAGGCAAACAACAGCGGTAAAAGCATAAATGTCAATTTGGAATGATAAAGGATACAATCTCAATGTAATATGAGAGGCCCCCAGACAAAAGGGAGAAATAGAAATTACGCGTTGCTGAAGTACCAGATGCGATAAACAAACAAACAGGGAAACACGCGCATGAATATGCATATGGAGAAATGCAGCTCACAGGATTGATGGCTCAAGTAACCAGATTTCACAGTAAAATACTGAACCGTTTCAAAAATGTCTGACTGCTAGATTTGAAGGGGGAAAAAGAATCTTATTTGTACTCCTGGTAATTTTGTTTTAATTCTGAGTAATCTGCAAGTGTCTCAACACACGACTTCCCCAATGTCCTGCATTTGCATATTAATAGCACAACTGTCCATAAGACACAAACCAGTGCCAGGAGATACTTTCTTGCAAGGAGCTTGCTTTTTATCTGCTGAAAGAGCTGTCAAAAGGGTTCTCTAATTGCTTTCAGAATTTCTTCTCTCCTTCCCCTTCACATTTTCTGGTATCCTACAGCAGTTTACCAGATGAACTATGAGGTTCCAAAGCTCATCTAAATAATATTATGCCCATTCTAACCTTGGTAAAAAAAAAAAAATCAAATAGTTTCGTCCAAACTATGACCTAATAATGAGTCACACAGACTGGTTAAAAGACCTAGCCAAAATTCCCTTAGCACAGCCCTGGAAGTAATATTGCTATATTCTACCTGATACATTTGATGAACCAAACCTTTAATTTGTTGTGGGAATGTAACACATCTAAGGAGGTTACATTTAACTTAACAAAGAAGGGTCACAAATATGAATGAAATTCCCCAAAGTTACATGTAGGAATCAGTTCCTAAAGCATAGCCTTGTGAAAAAATATCAAGAGTGCCACCAAACTGGGAGGGATCCCATTTAACATTCTGACCTGCATCTGGGGCTGTCTGCAGACAGCCATCAACCTGCCAACAGCAATGTCTTGATGGGAACAAAAATCAACACAAAACCAAATTAACCACAAAAATGTGCATACACAGACAGACACAGCTACACACAAACACCTTCTGTGGGTGTAATTACACGATGGCTGTGACACAATTGATGCTGTATCAAGTTGTGCATTTAAATAATGATATATTCCAGGTGCCTGTAGGCAGTGTCATGCTACAGACCTCTAATAAATAACAATGACCATGGGTAGAGTTCCTTGTCAACTCTCCTTAGTTTAACATTTCAAACTCTTACCTCCAAATCTTTAAAGATGAGTGAAGGTGGAAAGGAATGAGAACTTACAGGAAGACATTTTATTTCTCTAAATCTGAAATGCAACTCTTGTTTGAAATACACTCTCCAAACATTAAGAGAATCATTTTAGATTCATGGAATATGGCATTACTGCTACTGCATTGGAGTCCTTCTGGAGACTCTATCACTAGTGGAAGTTACTGCTCAAAACATTTATGAGTCAGTTATAATGTCTGACATCAAACATCTTGGAAGGCAATCTCACTTTTGGGCATTAAAAAATTAGCCATGTTAATCTCAGTTCATGAAAGACATAATACTCTTCTTTCAGGTATTCTCTTTAGAAATGTGAGCTTCTGCTGAATCTGCCTTATAATCTAAGGCTTCCATTCACAGCTATTCTGTATTATAGTAACGTGAACCTCCTTTTTATTTACAACCATGCAGCACCAATACTTTGCATTTTCAGTATTTTAATTTTTGCTTGTATCCTAGAGATGTATTGAAAAGAAATATCAATATGCTGTACTGCTCTTTCCAAGACTGCATCTGTTCTTCATTATTCCAAGCAAAAATATATATATTGATTTTGTAAACATTCTATTATTTTCTGCATAGTGATTTTTTAATACTTATTCTTAGAGATGTAAATAAAGATAAATTTCAATGTAGCTGCTCCTACGCTATTTTCCTAAAGATTAGTTAAACTGATAGAAGAATTTGAATGACAAAGGAATATACAAATTTACATGTCCACCATTTTTTGAACAATCTTCCATCTGTACATACACCCCAAGCACTACAGACTCCACCAATTATTGATCTTTTTCTGTGTTGCCTCCTTGAATGTTCTGCTTTTCTCCCTTAGAGGATCCCCAAACTACCTGGTCAACATCCTACAAAAACCATACTTTTGGAAAGTGACAAAAGGCTATCACTTTTCCTGGAAGGCAGGAATATTTTGGTTTCTCTATATTAAAGGGAACAGTAAAACTTTCTCTTTGAAGTGCCAGAAGAGCCTGTGCTCCTCACCTCAGCCAAGGCACGTGAAAGTGCAGTGACTCCATCAGTGAAATGCTCCCTGATGTCCCTGTTCAAAAAAGTTTTATTTTGCTTTTCAAATTCCACATTTCCAAAGACCCTGCAGCTAGACCAAAGACCAGCCTTCCTCTCTCCCCTGCACCCAGGGCTCCAGGCTACTCTAAACCATCTATGACAGGCACTACAGCAACACCACACTAATATCACATTTTCCAAGGGGAGAACAAATAGGAACAAAAATCACTAGAAACTGGTAGCAGCAACCTCATACTCTCCCGTGCACTGCCTTGACTTACAGGGTCTCTGCTGCAGGGACTGGTGGTGAAATCACTGGGAAAGACCCACTGAAGTGGTGATGGAAAAGGCAGGAAAGCCTGGAAGTGTCCAAAGTTGTGTCAGCACCTGCTCAAAGAGCTGCATGGCTTTCTCTCCAGCCATCAAGTGCAGCAGGAGGGGGAACCTGAACGCGTGGGATCCATGGAACCCAAGGATCTCAGGCTGGCTGATGCTGGGATATTAGTCAAGACAATAGGAAGCCTAGGAAAAGAAAAGATTGATGAAGATTGATGGATGAAGAGCTGGGAAATGGAAAGTTGCCAGGAGGATGGAGACAACGGGAGAACACACTGAGGTACTGGAAAAAACAAGACAAAGGTAAACCTAATAGAGGGGAGTAAGAGAGAGACACTGGAGGATCCCAGATGAGGAACTTAAAAATATTGAGAAACGTGTGAAAAAAACAAAACAACAACAAAACCATCCACACACAGAGCCAGACAAATTCAACAGAGAAGTCAGTTCATAAGAATCACTAGAAGATGAGCAAGGGAAATGAGAACCAGGACCAGGTAGACAAGCAGACTGTGTACAGAATAAATATCAGAGCTGGAAAAGGACCACCAGAAGAATGGTGGGAAGGAATGCCCTGTGACTCAGGGACACACACCGAGGCCAGACACAAACCCACTGGGGTCACACCAGGGCTCAAGCTTCTGGTATAACCCTTTGCAGTGTAAAAGGCTGGGCAAACTCAGATTGCACTGACACCTTTATTTCTGACAATTAGCAAGCTTCTACAGTTGATTTTGCAACTTTAAGTTTCAGATCTTTTAAAGTTCTGTGTGTTTTATTTTCTTTGGCCTTTGTGTTGTAAAACAGAAAAGTGCTCTCAGAGAAGAGAGACTGACAGCTTCAGCTGGTGAGCAGGAGCTGGGGCTGCTACCAAACAACACACAGCTATTAATTTATTTGAGGGTTATTCTTATTATTTTTCATCACAATAACATTAAATGAGCTATGTACATACACTGATGGAAAACAGACTTCACAGTTTCTGTCAACAGTGCTGTATGTGTTACAAGTTTGAATTTTTATTTGAAAATTCCAGAGCTGCTAGTGAGCTGATCTCAGTTTTACGGTGACATCAAAGGAGAGCAGACTAACTTGGAAATGATGCCCAAAGCTTGAAGTGCTGTTGGATCATCTGTCCTTATTGAATGAAGGCAGATTTCTGCATTATATTATGCACTGCTACTGATGCCACAGTTCTAAATATTGTTCTTTTCATCACTCTTTGTCAATTATCCTGTGTTCAGAGGATTTCTTAACTAAATAAATATTGGTGCTTGGTGAATGTCAGAATTAAGAGAAAAGTCCTGAACAGCCAGCTTATAAATGAAATTCTGACTTCAGCAAACTCATTCTTCCCAGACAGATACATTTCCAGAATAAGTGATCATCTCTAATATCATTACCTGAACATTGCAAACCTGTATTGTAAAGGGCCTTGGCAGAGAATGATGATAAGCATCAGAGGCTTAATGTTCAATTACTCAACAGTTTTCTGGAGAGTTAAGAGCTAGTAT
The DNA here is from genome assembly GCA_013399695.1 of Formicarius rufipectus. Taxonomy (NCBI): domain Eukaryota; kingdom Metazoa; phylum Chordata; class Aves; order Passeriformes; family Formicariidae; genus Formicarius; species Formicarius rufipectus. The sequence goes on along the minus strand of VXAU01003238.1, from coordinate 1,629,759 downwards.
CAGTCACTGGCTGCTGTTGGTTGTGTGGCAGAATATTGTGGTGGTTGTGATCTGTCAAGGAGAAGGGATTCAGAAACTTTGCTCTGTGCTCCTCAAATGCACAGCTGGTGGGAATAAAAAATGGACAGCTATTTATGGCAGCAAACCCAATAGGAAAAGTCTGACTTGAAATCCACATGAAAAATAAGTCTTAATGAGAAGAGGACTGTGCATTCCTATACACTACGAGGCACAGAACTCAAATTAGGTGCTGATTTTCCCCTTAAGGCTGTATGTGTTAGGAGCTAAGGTAATAACTAAACTAATTCTCATGATAATTAATAAAGGCACCCTTCCTGCTCAACAGAGAGAGTGAAGCAACCTGGGTTTGATATCTTATTTTAATACCCTCTCAATCTAAACTATGTAGCAAAGGGACAAAAGAAGGGGAAGATCAAAAAAGATTCAGATGTTTAACTTTTGGTTTGCTACAAATAGTAGGGACACATCATGGGCTCTTCAGGGAACTGAAGACAAGAACATCCCCAGGGACCACTGGCAAAGGTTTTGTGGGGAACAGCAGGAGCAGCTGACTGACTCAGATAAAATGTGAATTTTTTTCTTTCCACTAGCAAGTTCTTTTGTTCCAAACCATCGAAGAAGCTGAAATATAGTGATTTAAAGATCCACATTTCACCCCAAATATATCAAGAACAAAACACATCCGAGCATTTTTTCTCACTTTACCCAGAAATGCACCAACAGAGATCACAGGAAGGTGCAACAGTGCTGGGAGCATTTCCACAGGCACAGAAGCTGCCAGGGCTGACCCTCCCCTCCAAAGCCATCCTTCTAAAAACCAAACTCTTTGCACCACAAGTGACTGTTCACTTTCAAAGACAATTTCAAAAGGCAAGAAGGTGCCTCTCGTATCTAGATATGAGTAGTAAGAACAGATGTTTGTCATGGTGGTCACAAGACCCAATTTCTATGCTAAATACACTCTATTAAAAAAAAGTTCTGCAGTTTTCAGTATTGACATTCTTCTTTGTGTGAATGAGTAGTTGCAGTCATGTTTAAGAATGAAGGAAAAAAGGAATTACTCTTTTTCACATAGGAACCTAAATGGAGATCAATCCCTGAAAATCTCAAGCTCAATTTTGAATGCTGAATACTTATTTAAATTTGTCTGACAGAGCTCTGGTCTCCACCCTCAACTGTTTCAATCTAGTTAATGAAATAATGTTTTATATAATAAATAACAGGGGAATTATGCCAAGGAGTTAACAGTAAGCATTAAATAATGAATCAGTGCAAGTCTGACACACAGCTCCAAGTTGTTGGCAAAAGAACAGACACAACAGATTTGATCTTACAGAAGGGATCAGAGCCCTAAGTTGCTTGGGAAGGGTCATCTCTCTTGTTTTGTAGCTACTGGCAGAAGGCACTGTGACTCTGCCACGGCTGCAGCAAGAACTGACCTGTTTACTGATAACTGGAAGGAGGAAGAATAAGAGGAGGTAGGAAGAAACAAAAATCAAAAACAACACAGGAAGGCAAAACCAGAAGAGATGCAGCAGAGTCCAGAGATTTTCATCAGAGAAAGGATTAGCAAGAAGCATAGAGTGTTTCTGACATGTGATCCAGAGAGCTCAGCAATGAGAATCACGTCAGACTTGCACATGAAAAGATGAATAAGGAGCAGCACCTCTCAGCATGGCAGGACATTCTCCAAAGGAGACTCTGACAGCAGACCCAAAGCAGAGCTAATTACAAGCTCATCTTTGCACAAATACCTCTAGGAGTGCGGCTTCCCAGCTGGTTTTGACAAAGTCCAGAGTGCTGCCAAAGGAGGCAGTCCAGCCCCAGCCTGTTTCCTTTCTGCTGGCAAGTGACACCACCAGCCTGATGATCCAACTGGGAAAAAACCTTGCACCCGGGCTGGTTGGGCTGCCAGGCAGGCCCTTTGATGGTGCCACACACGAGAGAGCTGCTGGAGCTGGCACAGAGGCAGGCACAGCAGTGTGACACCAGGGGCAGGGGGAAGCAGCCCAGGGTTAGGCTGGTGGCAACCAGTGAAGAAAATAAGACAGCAAGTTGAGGCTACAACAGCCTCTGTATGGGAATGAACTCCTTCACAGCTGGCTATTGGCAGTCTCCAAGTCATCAAAGGCTCTCTTACCCTACCAAACACGATACCTGGCCAATACTGCACTTTGGCAGGGGACACACACAGGCTGCACTTACAGGTACAACACCACGAAGCTGAAGATTACATGGATGAAAATGAGGTGCTTTACAAACATTGATGCATTTTAAGCAAAAGGTGTCAGTCTTCTGCAGAAGTGACATCAGTCAGCTCCTTTTCTAGAGGGACAAGGAGGGTTCAGCTGTGGCTGTTCACAGCAATCAGCTCGGTTTGAGCTAAGGCAGAGCTGACTTGTGCTGCCAAATGAAGGCAATGTTTTTGCCCATAAGTCTCAGCACTGGTGAATAATCAAAAGAAAAGCCTTCCAGTGTAGGCATCATTACTGAGACACTCAGAAACAGGGGCTTTTTGGAAAAGCCTGGATCTGAGGCTTGCTGCTTGTCAGCACCACTGATTAACCCGAACGCATTTTCATGCTGCAGTATCACAGCTTGTGGGCAGGCAGGAGAAGGGGCTGAGCAGGGAGGGGAGGAACTGTGCACACCTACCTTCTGAATTGGGTTTGCATTTCTGCACAGTAAGGGAGATACTGCAAGAGTCAGAGTTATGAAGTAAAATTGGGACATATGCAGTTAAATCCAGGGATAAAGGTATTCCAGCCCTACCTATTACAGCTCATGTTCTTCCTTTTAGAAAACGTAAAGCATGCCCTCCTGCAGCTCAGGTGAAATTTTTTGTTTGTTTGTTTGTTTTGTTTTGGTTTTTTTTTTTTTTGTTGTTGTTGTTTGTTTGTTGTTTGGGTTTTTTCCTGACTTTTACTATAACTTAAAAATTAGGGTGACTAATTTTCTTGAAACAAAACACCGAACAGTCTGTAATCTATTCCATTTAAGCAAACTGAATGGCTATAAGTGAGAAGACAGCATGATTCCTAATATTATCCTAATTATTCCTAATATTATCCAACTTAATTGTTCTATGGGCTGGCCATGGTTCCGAGGGTTACATCACACACTCCTTGCTCCGATCCTGTCTCCCAGTTTGACAGCTCTGCAGTGCTGCTTCCCAGCTGGAAGAATTCTAGTAAGACTTACTAACCTCCAGACCATGCACACTAAATGGCTGTCCAGAAATATCTGCAGATTTTCATGTGCACAGTTTAAAAGAACTTAAAAAACCCCAAACAAACAAAAGCCAAAACAAAAAACCAAACCAACCAACCAAAAAAACCCCCAACACCTAAACTTTATAGAACAGAAATTTATAAAAACTGGAGTTAGGCTGAAAAAAATGTATTGGTTTAACTTTTGAAAGGAAGAGCAGGTTCCATTTCTCCCTACTGGCTTTTCAGATGGCTGAGTCCCATAATGTACATGTAAACATCACTCGAATTTCCAAAATTTAACACCTTTCCTCAGTTTTAAACTTTGCATTCTGCAGAAACAAGCTCTGTCCTAGGCTTAAATTAAATAGGAATTATGTTTGATAGAAAAAAAAAAGTAACCAAGAACCTTTCTTACAAGTTTCCCTAAGATCATAAATCGTCCTAGGAAGAATGTCAGAGCATTTGCTGGTGATAGACACTGGGGAGACTAAAAATCAGTTTAACTGGAGTTAAACTGAAAACAAAAACCTTTCAGGAATTACACTTTCAGCAATTAGCATCAGATGCTAATTTGAGATGATCATAGGGAAAAATGAGTTGCACTACCTGATGCAAAATTTCATCTAAGGGATGAGATAATTTCCTTCCAAAACAAAACTTTTGCACATCTGCAATAATAACAAACAGAGATAAGAAGCAGACTCAGTGGTTAATAGTAATATAAAAAACAAGTATTTCTTAAATCTGTGTCCGCTACCAACACTTAAACCAATGGTGTTCCTCTGGAAACTTGATCTAGCTTGTTCCATAATCATGTTTCAATAGTTTTGAAACACAGCTAAATGAGAAAAACATTAAGTTTCTACCTGCAAATTGTCACCCAAAAAAACACAGGAAAATTTCTTGATGTTTCTCAAAGAAAATTTGATCTCACAGCCAGCACTGCTTCTTGTGGCTTGGATCCTCTTCCCTGCTGCAGGGGCACAGAAGCATTTCTAGTACACAAGAGGTGTGATAGATTGTTATTCTTTACTTAAAAAAATAAATTCTAATTATGTGGATGAACAGTCATGCCCAATGGAAAAGTATGTAGCTGTTTTGTAGAGAAAATAGATAAGTAACATACTATATATTTTCTCAGAACACAGTTCTGATGTGTAATAATGCTTTGTTTGAAGTGCTTCACAGTAGCATTTTGGTGTGTCTTTTGCAGAAATTTCTTAGAACACAGTGAAATTTGAGCAGTGTAGCATGAGGGCTTGTTTGAAAAAAACAACCCCCAACACACACACACACAAAACCAGCCCCCACCTAAACCTCACCCAGGGAATTGTGACAGATTCCATGAGAAACCAGGGTCCTGTGCACATTAGAAATTCCTTCCTGCAGGGTTAGCAGGTGTGGGCCATGTCAAATAAATTTATTGCAGTCTGTGCTAATAACCAGAATTATAGAAAACCTAGATGAAAGTGCTCTGCATCCAGCTAATTTGAAGCTACCTTATGAGACAATAACAAGCTTCTAACAGTTTCCCCCCTTTTTTTTTAAATACACTAATTATGCTTAATGTTCCCTGTCGCATTAGCTTTCATGGTAATTATATTTCAAAACTTTTGCAATTAGGGTACAGTTAATATTGTGGGATATTGCAATTATTTTTCATTGTGACACCTCTATTGAAAACCGGTGGCATAATGATCACGTTGTTCAACTAAATCAGAACTGTAGAAATATGGCAAATGAACCAATTATGCATTATTATTTCTAATTACAGATAATGCCCCTTTCCTTGCTTTGTCCAGAATACTTTCCCAAATACCCAGACTATTCCTACTTTTTTTTTAAAATTTAAAAATCTGATTTCTCCATCTCTGTTACATACATACTAGTATATATGTATAGCATGTAAACATATAATTCATCTTTTATAACATATGTGAGCATGGACATACATGTATGGGCACCTCAACATATAGAGAAAGAACTTACAGCTGATTCAAGTTCGGTCAACTGCAGCTGTAAATGTAAATACTACTAAGCTCTACCCACTCTGAGCAAGGATTTTACTCACTGATTGATCCTCAGAGGTTACTTCAAATGCCTTACATTTCTAACTCAGCCCCATATTGCCCCAAAGAGCATTCCCTTATTTCTGCTCAACCCCCTTTACTAAACTCCAGGACTTTGGCTCTCTTCCCTTAAGCCTCTTTCTTGACTTTCCATCATTAAACCTAAACCCCCACGTTGCCAGCCCTGAATTCTGTTTATTGATGCTGAATAAGCTCAAGCACTTGATAAATGACAGCAGCAAAAATGTCTAAGAACTAATACATATAATTGTGAAAATTTGAGGTTCACTCAGGGATTTTGATAATTAAGCCAGTCTATAATTTGGTAGGACAGAACACAATTACATAAAAGTGCACTCTTGAAAAACACAGTGGAGGAGTTGGAGAGGGACTGCCAAAACAAAGCAGCCAGGCAGGTAATAGGAGAGTCTGTCATTTCCAATACTTTAGCAATTCTGAGAGTAATTATCATTTACCAACATTTACATTCTTCATATGGAAGTTTAATCAAAGCTTGCTTAATTAAGTTTTCATTTAAATTACACTAAACCAGTGATAAATAAATCAACTATCAAATCACTGACTTCAAACAGAGAAGACCTTTACCAAAATCGCTTGCCAAACTCCACCATCTGTACATTTCTCAGCTACCAGACTAATGAATTTCAAGGTTATTTTGCCACGTGTAATATATAATTTCTAGCCAACATCAGACAATGGAAATAAAGCATTTTTAAGGTGCCTTCACACCACTTCTGGCATGAAAATGTCTGGGAACAAGTTTATTTGGCTCCTTATTCCCCTCACTAAAGAACAATGTCAGATTTAAGCAGAATTCTTCCAAAGACTGTTTCAGGTAGAAATCTGAAAATTGCAATTCTCAGCTTATTCAATACTGTGGAGTAAGGTTTTTAAGAGCAATTGCCTGAACAATGAGCACGTTTTCAAAATGAACTATAACTCTCTCTTCTTTGACCTTCTGAAACTCTAAAAGCTGATTTGAGTGATTAAATGACAGCTGGAAGTCCTGAGAAATCTGGCACAGAGTACAATTTTTAAGAATGCATCAAAGTGCTGCCATCACTAATGTCTGAGCCATCACCCACCTTTCCATCACTTCTTGGCTCGAATTAATTGATTTTTATTTTTCAGGTTTATGTGACTTTACTTCTCTGGATATAGTATTTTTTCATGCAATTTTTGTTTCCATTAACTTAGACATACAGTCTCCACCATCTGTTGGGGACTGACAAAATACAGGACACAAACTGTGCACTACAGTGTGTTTTTCCCACTCCAGGTGACACCACCCGAGTACCTCTATAAATGGGAAGGAGAACATGACTCACAGGGATTATGTTCATGTATGTACACATTTTCAATATGAAAATCATCTGTAAACTATACAGGTCTCCAGGCTAGATATAGGCAAACCACAAATAACCAAACACTTCTAGAAATATAAATACCTATTACAGAATATCTACTGAAATGTTGCTAATAACAAATGTTATAATAGCCTGGAAACACTTTAACAGTGGGGTTAAAAATAGTGCTTAGTGGTTTAAAAACAGGGATTGACTTATTTTCCTCATGAGAAAAAAAACACCTCACAAGTATTCAAAATAAATAGCTGCTTCTCAATTTTTTTTTTCCTAACATAATGGCCACATACAAGGTCAGTGCTATGAACTTCATCATCGTTAAAAATCAACTCATCCTCAAAGATTCCTCAAACATATTTTTAACTGGCAAATTCAACCACTCTAAGAAAATAACAATTCTACAGAATACTTAATTTTTTGTTTTCAATGGGATAATTGTTTCAAAATTTTCTATGGCATTACAGATAACAGCTTAAAGGTGACGATCATCTTAAAAAGTAAAGGCTGCAAGATTCTGAAGACTTAGGGAAAAAAAGCAATACTCATTGCTATTTAATTGCCAGCTCATCCCCTGCCTTATCACATCTACTGAACTCATTTTCTGGAGCAGTGAATCATGTAAGCACAGGTGTTAATTGCCCTGTCCCTCCTAATGACCCTTTTTTCTCCTGGACAATAATATTTGCTTTACTGACAGCTTTCAGAATGTTCCATTAAGATCTCCAGAGGGTACAGCACTTCACCATGTGATGTGCTGGGCAATGTAATATTGGAGCATAATGATGTCCACCCAAAAGGTGCCAGTAAATCTGACTTGTGAAATTCTATTGCTTTCTAGAAGAAACTTGGATATTCCAAGTTCAGTGAGAAATTTTGTTTCATTACAGAATTGCTTTCTATCATGTGTGTTGTGTTTATGAGTGGATACACAGTTTTATTTCTAAAAATCTTTACTATGCATTTTTAATTAGATGCAAATTTCTGATGGGTTACCTTAATAATGCCTATATGGTGCACAGCACTTCCCTATAATGACACAGCCGAACTACATGTTTCTCTGAGCTACTGATATTTAAGTATTCCCAACATGAGTATCAATGGATTTTTGGGAGCTCTTTCAGTACTCACAAACCTTGACTGTCATTAAAAGCAACAACATTGTATTTCTTATTTTGTCTCATCTGTGAGAAAATTCAAGTTTTGTATTTTTTCCCAGTGATTTAACACTTATCAATATTGAATCTCAAATCTGTGTCTCGTGAAAAGGGTTCAACAGAGCTAAGCGGAAGTGCAGGAACCTGAAGTTTGTTTCCAAATTCAAAAACTTCATAATACTGTCTCTAAGTCTTGACTAATACAGGTTTGCAGTGGAGCAGGCAATAAATTACTATCTCAAGCTTGATTATCTCTGTTTTCAAATCCTCTAATAATATAATGATGTTAACTACCTTTTAAGACTTTCAGCTAAAAAGCTGTGGCATAAAAATTTGCACAAAAATCTTAAGCTTTGCATCAAGCCAACATAAAAACTATCCTTATTCTGATAGGCATCACCTGTAAGTGGGTTTAACATCCTTATGTCCAGTTGTTTAGCAATGAGAATTCACTTATGGAGCCCACTTCTTTTGGTTTACATTTTATAATTGTGAAACAGAAATTGCCACATGAAAAGGTGCCAAAAGTAGCCCCAGACATGGAGTTACTGGCTCAGCCAAGATTTAAGAACAAATAAAAGCAGGTGAGCAGTTTCATTATGTGAATTTGGATGAATAGGGTACAAACAAGGAATCATTAGAGAGCCTTAAACAGTCATCTAATAACATAGATTAATAAAGAGCAGCTGGGAGAGCTGTAGGAAAATCCTTTCCCTTTAATTTCCTGGACCCTGGCAATGTTGAGCTACAGGTCCTTTCCCTTCTCCACTGCTGGGAATTTGACTCATGGGAATATTAAGCAACATTCACATATTGTTATTATTTTATCGAATTAACAATGTCTCCCATCTTCAACATGTTTCAAAATGCAAATCAAAGGGGGAGAAAGCATCCAATCCTATGAAAATATGTAGACCATTTCATCCAGAACTTGGCAGTCTCCGTAGGAACACAATGGCCTGGAGGCCACTGCCCTCGTGGTTGGGCTGTCATGGGAAGAACCAGCTCCTTCTGTGCAGGACATTTGCTCTGGGTTGCTTTGCAGTGGGGAAAATAAAAACTTGTGTCTGAAAAAGGAACAGAAGTATAACTGGAGACTTATGGAGGGGGATGCAGAGAATTTTGGTGTTAGAAAAACTAGAGGGGGAAAGTTCTCCTTGATATGTTATCTTTATTTTATTATTTTATTTTTCTGTTCTTTGATAACACTACAGTGATACCACCACCTAAAATGATGTAATTTCACTACAGTTTTCTCAAACCTTTTAGATGCTTTCTCATAAAACCACCTGAGAGCATTTTCTGGGAATTAGCAATAATTAAACTGCAAAGTTATTGCACAGACTGAAACCTGATGGCAATAATTCTGTAGATGCTGTTAATTTAAATCAGCATGATAGAGCATTAATTCCTGAAAAGAATCCACAGCAATGTACTTTTTTTGTCAATCAAATGGACCTATCGGATTGGTTATTAAAAAGCGGTTCCAAAATTTAGATTCCCAGGTAGAACACAGAGTATTTAAAACATATATCCAAACATCTAGTTAAAAAAAAACAAAAAACAAAAAAACCCAAAAAAACCA
>VXAU01003238.1:1586778-1620287 GCA_013399695.1 Formicarius rufipectus | reverse complement strand
AAAAAAACCCAAACAAAACCAAACCAACAAACAAAAATCAAAACAAAACAACAAAAAAACCCCAAACAAAACCAACTCCAATCTAAAACAACACGTATCCTCCCCTCTTCTCCCAAACCAAACAAACCCAACACCTAAGGAGAACAAACATCAAACCAGCTATCCAGAATCTGAATTTGTGCCTCCAACCCCCTTGGGAATTTGGAAATGTGAAATGAACCTGTCTGTCCTATTTACAAAATACTATTCTATAAGCCAACCTCTGCTATGAAGAAATCACTGAATGCTGTTGATCCAGCAGGATCCACCAGTACTACTTTCCTGGAGGAAATTTAAAGGTTAAAAATTAAGACATTTGCATCAGCTGAACCAAGCTTGACTGATGAGTTTCAGTAGAAGGCTCAGATGAGCTGTTGGGGTTCCTGGTCTAGAGGAGCAATTGCTGCAGCTCCCCAGAACAAAAGTGCCATGATAAAGAGCTGTGAAACAGCACCAGTTGCTTTGTGACAGCAGGATATTAATAGAAATTGTTCCAAAAAAAGAAAATGAAACAAGACTCCCTAATGCATTTGGCTTTCTGGCATGATCTCAGAGGAATTGGAGAATGAAGAATGTGGAATCCCTTCCAGCTGCCAACAGTAAAAAAGAAGAGAAGGAGAAAGAAAAATATTTAGAACTGGCCTGTAGTTGGCAAGCAAAGGAAGAAGTAAGTTTTCTAGCCGTCTATGTAGTTCTGGATGATGACTGCCAGTGATTTGTGTTATATACCTTGTCTCTGTAAATCATCTGGAGAACAGCTCTGCTCCCTGTGAGATGGACTGGGCTTTAGCTGCTGGTAGGGCTCTTTGAGGACACTGGTTCCTAGACAGACTCTCGAGTCTTTTCCTTAGCTTAGTTCTCTAAGTACAGTCCCTCACCAGTCTTTCTGCAGCACCAGAACCACCACCAGTTCTCAGTCTCCATAATCTCATCAGGTTTTCAACTCAGTCTCAAACTGAAAACTCAGCCTTGGAAATTCCTCCTCTCCTCCAAGGCAATGCAGTTTTCCCTGCACCACCTTCTCCAGCTGCATGGAGCGCTCACAGGTACCTGGCACTTCCATGTCTTACAGGTTTGTGGGTTTTCAACTAAATAGCAATTCTTTAACTGGTTTCTGCCGAGTGCCTGCCCCAGATCACAAGGAGACAAACTAGTCATGAGTACCGAATTGGATTTTTTTTCCTACATTTTTGGCTGAAAGAGATAAGGGAGGAAGGGAGAAAAGATTTGGAAAATGAAAAACTATAATGATTTTTAAAATGTTGAACCATTTCATTTCAAAGATGTTTTTACCTCTCATTTTGAGGATTTAAGTAAATTTTTTATTTTTTTTTTTAAACCCACACGATGTTGAACAAAAAGTTTGAAATTTAGAGCGAGGAAAAACCCAGCCCACATTTTCCTTGACATCAAAGTCCTTCATATTGCTCTTCCTAACCAAATATGCTAATTGAAAAGGCCCAAATTTCTTGTTTCAGCCCTGCTAAGTTTTACCTTTTTATTTGTTTGGCTTCCATGTTACTCCTTTTTGGTGTTGTAGCAAGTTTTTAACTACACTGGAAATGAAGGTGCCAGGAGATGATGAAACTTGGGTCACTATTGATTTATCTGCCCAGTCCCAGCACCTGACAGAATAACTCCAAACCATCATTTACCCCTTTAGCTCAAACTGCACAAACTCCCTTCTCTCCACTTTTGTAAATTATGTTTTCAGAAACCTGAAGCTCAAAAACTAACAAAGATTTTACACCTTTTTGTGCTTGCTAGTCCCTATAATTGACAGATTTGTGTCAAGTAAAACAATTATCCACCTGTTTGTGGGAACAAGGATTAACAAACATGCTCAAACACCGTGTTTTGTTAGAACATTTCACACCTCATTACATAACTGAGGATTGGTGTTCAGTGTACAAACTTCCTGCTGATTCCAGTGGAACAAGTTATTTGTAAACCCAAAAATAATTACCATGGCATATACATAACAGATTTAATTAATTCAGTATGCAATATTAAAGTCCAGATTTCTGAGGTCTTCCCAAATCATGTGGCTTTGCAGTCAGGACTTCCCATTTCATTCCATACTAACAACTGTGTCTTCCAAGATCTGAAGACCAAGAAAGACCTTTTATGACTTTGTTATTTTAAATGTTTTTCTTTGGGAGTACCAAGACAATAGTGAATTTTCTGTTATTATGAAGGGAATTTTGGGGGCATGGTAGTTCACAGCAAAGCAGTCCCTTTTTGGCAGATTTTGAAAGATCTATCAGCATATTAAGAGCCCCTAACTTTTAGGGCTTTGGTGTATATATATAGAATTCTCTGCCCACACATTGCTTTGTAATAATTTATAAAAGGTTATTCACTTCCTAGTGTTCCAGTTACTGCTCCTAAATTAGCACAGCATGAGGAACAAGGAGTCTTCTCAAAACAACACAACTTTCATACTAAGTTGCCAATTCTCCTTCCTTTGGACTGACTAGTTTTTTTCAGATCCCAGATATGCAAAGCTAAGTATCAGCTATCCCTACAATCATAAAGATGCTGTTATGGGTCTGCTTGGAGGTATTTATTTATTTCACAAATCATTAGATCTGACCTGAATAAAAGGAGAGAAAAGCTCAGTGACTGGAAATCACACTGTTCCAGCCCAGCAGAAATTCATTAAATGGAAAAGAACTACTGTATAGGCCCAACATGTGAGGCAATACCTTTGTACCAGGGATCGAAGGAGTGGAATGACAAATAGCATCCTATGTGGATGGAAAAGGTCACTGCAATAAAAGCAACCTAGGGAAGGGGGAGCAAGGGCAGCACTGCTGCAGACTGGAAGAAAACACAGAAGCCAAACACAGAACAGAGCAAGAGGCAAAATTTCATTCAGGTGTGGGTGTCACAGACTGAGCTGTGGAATCATTTGGGGAGCTGACAAAAGGGAACAGGATTCCCAGTGATTCGCTTTAACAAACATTCAAAGTCCTCAGCTTTTCCATGCAAGAATCTGGTAGAAATAAATAAGTTACACTTAATTTGTAATTTAATTTAAAAGGTAATATTATTTGGTTGATTAGCTTACACGAGGAAAACAACCAACCCAGCATGTGTAGTTTTAGTATGTGATGATTTCAAACAACACAAGAACTGGTCAGCATTTCAGTCCCTGACTCCTGAGAGCATTGAGCCTAGGCCATGGTGAAGCAAGCGCAAGGGCTAAAAGAGTTAACTGAGTTAGTAAAGGTACCTTGCTCTGTCAGAAGATTTCCAGATGCTTGTTCTGCCTGATACCTGATGAATAACTTGTCCTGTTCTGTTTACTAGACCAAAACCTGAGAAGACTGCTAGGAGTGCCATAGGATAAACCCCGTGGTCATAAATCAGAGTAACATGGACATTTGAATAAGGTAGGAAGGGCTTGAGCCAAGGAGTTTTGCAAGATTGACTAGCCAGGACGCCCAACAAAGAAAGAGGAGTGAGAAAGAGGAGAAAACAACCACTGAAGAGGCTGAAGGCCAGAAAGACCACCTAAAACTGTGCCAAGAGAAGAGCCTGGAAGGCTCCACCCCAAGCTCAAAACTCCACCTGCTATGAATATGATAATTAGATGTCACAACTTCATGAATACACATGTTAAGATGTTGCAATCTTGAATGTCAACTGGAAAAATTCCCTGGTTTCTCACTGAAACTTTGGAGCAGTTTGTGCCATGGAACTGCCTTGCTCCCCAACGTTGCAATAAATACCTTTGCTGCTTAAAGACCAAATTGTCTCTGGGCAGGTCATTTATTTCATGCTTTTTGGCATCAATGGCAGGGCAGACATGGTGCAAGCACAGAGAATCACCACAGAGACACCCAGTTACATGCTGTGCTCAGTCTCCCAGCACAAACCCTGAGGGGTGCACCTCCATCCTGCTTCCTGCCAGGAAATAAGTGCAATCCTGCACCAAAATAAAGCAGCTGTTTGGTGGAGGAACCACAGACTCATGTTACACTCCCACTGAAGCAGTGGCTCTATGAGGTTGGAGCTGAGACTGTAAGAAGGACAAAATCCTGGGCTACAAAAGCATTCCCCAGCAAAAGGCAGCAGAGGAGGCAGAGATGCAGGCAAAGGAGTCCTCTTTACATTGTGGCTTAATGCACTTGAGGAACTAAGTTGGGAAGCGACAGGAAAGCTTATTTTGCTTGGATGAGCTGTTTTCAGCAGAGGGTTTCATCAATATGTGCAAACCCTTTTAAAGGACATGCTCCCAGAGGGTAACAGGGCTGTAGCAGGTAAACAGAAAAGGAACAATATTTAGAGTAAAATCACACAGTTCAGACCTCTTCATGCTGAAGGGATGCAGAAGACATGCATGGGAGAACTGTGAGGTAGAGATTCAGGCACAAATACAGGGGGAAAAAAATGACAGCGAGAATAATTAATAACCACTGAGCAGTTTTTACAGTGTTTTGGTGGGGTCTCCACCTCCTGTAGTTTTTAAAATAAGATTGAATATCTTCTAAAGGAAAAAGGAGTCCTAATTTCTATTGATTTCATCTTGCTTTATATGAAGATAAACTCAGTTTCTAGAGATGTTAATGTGATAAATAGGTGACATATTTATGGGTTTTCCTGATAAGATGCTAATATTTATAAGCATATTAGAAACCTGTACCATAAACCCGTAAATCTATTACTGTAATTTTATAAGTAGGAGTAATAATTAAGCACTAGATAAATGCACAATTTATCATTTAAATAAAGCTTATCAAAATCAGGAAATCCATAAGACAAGATATTGACTCAGATGAAAAGTGTCTCCTTGCCTTCAAGTGTTTGTAATGGCACTTGCTTGGTTTTATAGAGAGAAAGAATGAAGTTAATAACTTTCTGTTATTACAAAACCAGCCAACCAAGCCACCCACAGAACCTTCTGTGCACAAATACTGCAACAAATTCTGAAAAAAATTATACCCTAAATTTTAGGTTCTCTACTTTGTAGCCCCCGAAGCGCAAACAGCTTGCATATGCTCGACTCTTCACTTTCAATCAGCTACCAAATTGTGTTGGTAACAGCTACAAACATGAAATGTTTTCTAAATGTTGCCTTTCCTCATCAACAGCAGCACTATCCACCCTGGAACATGTCAGGATGATGCCAGTGCCAATGAAAAGGAGATGCAGTGCAGAGGATTAAAAACTCTGCGTCAAAAGGCAAAATTATTAGAAAGACTGAAGAACTCTTTCCACACAGCAAGACTTACAGCAGAGAGCATTAGCAAGAAGCATTTTCTACATACAGAGGAAAAAACACACAATATCTGAATTCAGCATATGAATGAAAAAAACCCCTGACTTTTGTGCTAGTAATTGTAGTACCCTCAAAGCCTTTCAGTTTTCAAGCGAGGTACCAAGTCCAGGCACCCCTTTTCTTGGAGCTAAGACACAGAGCAACAATATATAGTCCTTAAGTTTCAAAAGCTTCCACAGTTTTCAAAAGTTTCACTATCATTGTGATCTCTAAGCAGCTGCCAGAAGACAGAGTAAGCACTGGTAATGGGGAAAAAATGAGGCCTGACTGGCCAGAGCCACCAAGTTGTGTCCCAACCATGACAGTAGAGACCAGCAAACTGTCGTGTGCTGGAGAAGTGGAACCTTGGAAAGTTCCTGCTGCAGCTGCATTGCATTGCTGTGGGACTTGGATTGCTGCAGAGGCTTCCAGTTCAAGACATTTGCAATCCTGCAACTAAAATGATGTAAAAGCAGCTAAGAAAAACCTCTCCAGCTCTCAAAACCACAGTGAGCTTAAGAGAAAGACATAAATACATAAACAACAGAATTACGAGTCTGCTTTCAGTTCCCTAGCTTCTTGTAATGCATTGTCATATTTATTACCATAGAACCGTCTGTTTGAGATTTGTTTGTTATGATTGTGAATTCATCAATTAATAAATACAATATTTCTGCAGTAACTTAATATCTGGAATCCTGTTTTCTGGCTGAAATTCAGGCATCTGCTGGCATCATCCGCAGGGTACAGAGATTACCAGCAGCAATAACATCAGCAGTAGTTGCAGCAACATGGAGCTGATACTTAAGAAAAAGAACACCCTTTGGTTTCAATGGGAAACCATAGTTCACACTGTTCCTTCCATTTCCAATTCCAGTTCAGAGCTCTAAAATTACACTCAGTGCTCAACAGATGCAACAGAATGCACATGTGACTGGACTTAAGGATACAGAGAATTCAAGTACTAGAAACAAATTCTGGAGGAAAAAAAAAATCTTTAAGACCTTGCTGCTACATAACTGTACTGTCTAAAGAATATGTGTAGAAAGACATTATTGTTTTAAACCTCAAAGCTAGGCCAGACTTCATAAACACCAGGAACAAACAGGGTTTAGTTTCTGTGTCTTTACTGGATCGTCATCTGCTGAAGTCTAAGAGATATAGGGTGGAAAACAGAAATGGAAACGTTCAATTTACAACACCTTACCATACTTTTTTGCATTGATGTAAAATGTAATCAGAAGAAAGTTCCTTATGGCATTTCCTTGTGAATATATTGAATAGGAAGTATTGTTGCTAAACAGAATTGTATACACACCTCTAATACAGGGCTGCCTTTTGGAGGCAGATAAAGAAAAGTATATGCAATGATTTAGAAAAATCAAACTGGAACCTTAACTGATTTGAAATGTTGCTGATCTAAGCATAATTTAACAAATTCTACAGTGAAATATTCTGAAAGAGGTTCCAGTTAGAAACCACAGAAAAGGGACAGTAGAGAAGGCCAAAATTGTCTTTCTGATCACTGTTCCTCCCTACCTGATCTCAGAAGTGATGCACAAAAACTGAACTAAACAAACACAAAAGTAGACAAACACACCAAGAGCAACAACAAGCACCAAAGCAAAACAACAGCCCTTCTCACAGCCCCAGCTGTAACACTCACATGGAGAGGAAGATTTCAATTCCTTGTCTCCCTTGTTGCTACTCTTTCTCACTGTGATAAGGTCCCCCTGAGGCTTTTCTTCTCCAGGCTGGACAGTCCCAGCTCTCAGGCTCTCATAATGTATCAGGTGCTCCAAACCCTTGAGAACCTCAGAGGTCTTTCACATGTCCCTCTTGTCCTAGGTGATGACTTAAGAACCACAGTATACAGATCTTTAATATAGCTCTTAACACTTCAGAACAATGTTAGCCAATCACCGTTTGTACCACATTTTTGAAATATTGATTCATGTTCCTCATCGAGGATTTCAGTGGATAAAGATTTTAGCAAGAATATTGAGCTTGTATAAGATGTATTAAAAACACAGACACACTGCTTAAGATATATTCTAGTCACAACTGTTCAGAATGCCCAGAAGCCTTGAAATGGTTCCAAGCGGGACAAGATGACGTTGATGAAGACGATGATGTGGATGAAGAGGTGGTGTTTTAGGACCATCCACTCAATTCGGAAAGGTGTGTCAAGGGTGGTAATAAGGGAGGGACAGTTTTGAAAGTGTGTGTAACAGTATTAGGTAATGCCTTGAATTGTTCATTAGGTCACTAAGTAAAAGCAAGAGGCATTTGTAACTCTTGGGTGCCCACTTTTGAGAAATGGCATTCACAGTAGAACTCACTCAGTCTTCAGGGTTTCCTGTTAAGGGCCACTTTTAGGCATCACGAGAAGCCAGCACTGCATCCAGCACTCCAAAAGGGTCCCCCAGAGCTGAGAAGGATCACATCCCATGACCAGTGCCAGTGCTTGGCCCCAGAGCACACTGCTGGCTCACGGTCAGCCCACTGCTCCCCAGGAGCTCCCCAGCACAGAGCTGCTGGTCAGCCCCAGCACCTGCTGGTACAGGGGTTATTATCTCCCTAGCCACATTTCCCTTTGCTGAACTCCATGAGATTCCTGTCAGAGTGTTTCATGCTCTGTGTGCAGCCTGGTTAATCATGGAACAGCTCCTTCAGGCACTGGGCATCACACTGGGACAGCTATGCACTCCAAGGTTTCTTATCTACTCTGTAAACCTACATCTTTCTGGCAAGAAGATCAAAGTGCTACCTACTGAGATAGCCAAACTCTTTTATTTAGCCTCTTAAATAAGCCAAAGTCAACCCTCTATAAGGATAACAGAAAAAAAGCTATGACTTCTAGATTTTTGCTGCTGCTACTCAATTTTCTGTCCTCTCAGGTGATAGAGAAATTTGATCTCCATTCAGTAGGGGATGACACTTAATCACCTGAAGATGATGTAATTATTTTCTATAGGATTCATTTCTTTCATAAAGATGACTATCTTCTGGATCGGTTTGCATTATAGACTAGAAACTGGAACTACTACTTTATTTGATACCAGGCTGTAGAGGGCTATAAAATAAACACTTCCAAGCACTCCCAGCAGAGGATCTCAAATAAGACTGCCAGCTACTGTGAACTGGTGGAAAGTTCTGGCTTCTTTCTTTCAGAAAAGAATATTTTCACAAAAGGGATTAAATTGTAAGGAGGTGGTGGTAATTACACATTAATAATAATGGAATTCTATAGATGGGTTGTACCTGTTGAACATAGGAGATCCTTCTAGATAATTATATTGAATGTAATGACTACTGATATTTTACATAATATTACCACATAATAGGGTCATAAGCATAAGGAATCATGTTCTTTAGTTCAACTCTAACTCACAGACATTAAAGAACAACAATTATTTCATCCAAGCCAACCTGTTTCTCTATTCCTCTGCCCTTGGTGCCAAAAACTGCCTGTGGAAAAAAAAAAAAAAAAAAAAAATCAAAGCAAACTGTCTCCTAATCAGTGTCCAAACTGCTCTGTGGGCAATTCCAAATGTGGACAAAAGCCAAATACTTTGTATCATTATCTCTGAGTCAAAAACCACAGGATAACACTGAAAAGCTGGGCTCCATCTCCCTTCCAGTTAAACTGCAGCAAGTTCTGGGGAATTGTGATATCTAAACCACTCTAAATGTTGAGAATCTTCTCAAAATCAAAGTACTCCAAAAATCATTCGTCTTCTGCTTTTACCTTCTCATTGTTAAGAATGGTTGAAGCTGATGAATGTCCAATTACAGACCCACTATATGAAAACCTGACATGTGACTCAAGCTGGAAAACAAAGAGAGTCCAAAATTTGATTTAATAGCAATAAATCCTGTATAAGAAAGACAAAGGGGCAGACAACAAAAGTCTTTCTTTTCTTTTTTTCCCCCCTAAGGTTGAAAACCAACCTATTACATTGTATTATGACTGAAGCCATTAAAATGGCATTCCAACAAGCTGAGTCACCTTATGTTACCAGAAAGAACATTTAAACAACACATATAAGAAAAAGAAACAAGCCTATTCCTACTGAGAGATGTAAGAAACCTTCCTAGAAAATGGTCTGACAGCAACTGACCTTCTTTTAAAAGGAAAAAAAATCCACTATCTTTTCATGGCTAAAAGGTCTCATTTTCTTCTATAATATTTGTGTTTTTCAAAATACTATCAGCAGGTGCACCACATTTCAAAAACCTCTTGTCCTTCATCACTCATAACTGTGCTGCATATTATATTAAGAAATACAAGCAGAGGAATGTAAGTGATGGGAGTTCAATTAAAAACAGCATATCATCTTGTTGCATAGAAAATGATTGTGCAACTGAAATCAGGTTCTAATGAGAGAAAAAAGGAATACATTTTCACATCTTTTTAATTACATAGAACTTCCTCAAACATGATTTTTAATAATATATTCCATTAGGTTAACATCATATTTAAAGAAAGTGCATTTTCTGATTTTGTTTTATGCCTGATTTTGAGCAATTATTCTGTCATTGTTCTGCAGTAGAAAGGTTGAATTCATTTACTCTGTGGTTCTGCTATTTATGATTGATGTCGCTTCTCCAAATGATAAACCAATCACCCCGATGATGTAATGTCATTTTAAGAGTGCTATAATCACATTCCTCTCAAACTGGGAGCTCTGATGAGTTCTAACAAAGATTTATTGGAGATTAAAGGCCTTCATAATATCAACAATAGATTGCTCATTTGATTAGGTAATTTTTTCAGGCCAGCCATTTTTCCATATATATTAAGAATGGCTGTTGTGAAGGGCACGGGGCAGCACATGTGGATAACCAGAAAGATTCATCTTCAACCTGTTGAGGAGCTGACCTGTAATTGCAGAGGTTGAGACAAGCCTAAGTATACAATCAGAGAAACAAGAGGACACTTCTACAAAGTAATTAGCACAAGATTTCAGCAAATACTTCATATTCAGCATGTGCTTTGAAGAGCCTCATAGAAGTGCTGAAAGAAGAACCTAGAAAATGCTAGCAAATATTTATTGAGGATTCAAAGATTATCTGGGATCTAAGCCTTAAATCTAAATATCAAGCCAAAATCCAAAAAAAATATTTACATTTACCATCTCCCAAATATCTGGATCTGTGTTGCTAAGTTTCCATAGGAACTAACATAGATATTGCAAAAAAAAAAAAAAAAAAGAAAAATCTCCACACCCAGAGCATGATCTACCTTTCCCAGTCATGAAGCTTGTAAAATCTGCTCTGAAAATCTTTCAAGGACAATGATGAGCCACAAAAAAAATGGTAAGATTCTCCAATTTATCATAAATATCATTATTTTCTTGTAAACTCTGTAAAAGAGACATTGTGAGCATTACAGAAGAGAGACAACCCCACTAGAAAATGCCTGCCAGTTTCCAGAGGATGCATTAAATCCAGAAGAGCTCAAGGTACAGAACACTCAGTGCTGATCAAATAATGATGCATGTGCTCATAGTTTAATTTGTTTTAAAAAACAGACACTTGTTTCTTATAGTCTGAAAATTAAAAGCCATTACATATTTTATGACTCTTTATTAAAGAATTAAATGGGCTGTGTGGGGGGAAAAAATGTTAAAATGTAGAATGAACAAATCAGAGCATGCCAGAAAGGTTCCTTGGGGCAACTCACACTAACAATTATCAAAACACAGGATATAAAGAAACAATTATTATTATTTAAAATTAAATAAAAAAGAGCTCTTCCACCAAACTTTCAGATGTTGTTTTACTGCAACTTCCTTCATTTGGCTTCCCAGGAAAAGCCACGCTGGTTCCCTCAGGCCCAACAGTGGCAGCAAATACCAAGTACTGAAGTACTCAGCTATCCTCCAAGCCTCTTCTTTTAGTTCACAGTCCCTGATCTCGATTTCCTTCTAGTTATTTCATCCCTCTCCCATTCCCCTTAAAACTCTCCTGTTTGGTCCACACCCTTTAGACAAAGTTCTCTCTTTTGTTCCTTCTTCAGCTGTCAACATTCACACCACTCCCCAAATGAGGAAAGCACACCCCCAGCTCCTCACAGCAGACAGGTAATGGTCAGCACCAACACGTGAACCAGAGCTGCTTTTCCCACGAATATAACTATGCATTTCTCTGCCCTGAATTCCTCTGTCATTTTATTGCCCTGTTACTTGGTCTCACAGGTGCTTTTGTGATCCCTCACAGGCATCCTGCCATCACTTTCTTACCCCATCTTCTCCAAGGATGTTTATGTCCTGGGAAAATTCACTGGGAAACTCCAACTTCTGCTTACTGACTTCCAAATAACTACTTATCGTACAGGAAACCTTTCCTCTTGCCCCTGTGTTAGTTTAGTTTCCTTAAAACCCTTTAGTGACAGATTTTGAGACCCTTTTGAAAGCGCAAAGACCCCTCAATCACCCAGATTGCCCTTATTCAGAAGTGGCTGACCCCTGCAAACGACTCTTGAATGTTTCTAAGGCACGAAGCTACACTGATTCCAAGATAAATCATAAACCCTTCTCAACCCCAATTCCCATTTCCATGGTTTCTACAGATTTGCCCATTATGTATTTTGAGGTCTGCAGCTCCCCAGAACCTCTTCAAGAACCCTCAAAACCAGTGTACTTTTTTTCCATTCTCCTAATTCAAGTAGCAAAGAAGCACACTCAATCTCAATTATTATTTCTTTGTGCAGTTATATTTTAACATATCTCAGTGGGGTTAAGGGATAATTCAGGATGGAAGGAACCCCAGGAGGTCCCTAGTTCAGTCTCCTGCCAAGCAAGGGCAGCTCTGAAGGTCAGATCAAGTAGTTCAGGATTTTAGCCAACCTATTCTTGAAAAGCCCCAAGGACAGACACTGCACAGGCTCCCTGGGCCACCTGTTCTAATCCAATACTTAGGGGTTGTACTCACTTATATGCTTCTATTCACTCTGAATATTATCTTTCAGCTGCTCACTGTCTCATCGTCCCCTCACAAACCACTGCTACAAGGTTGTGCTGGTCAGGTGTGCTGGGAGCACCCACACAGCATCTCCAGGACCGTCCAGAGACGTACTGTTACAGGGAAGAGACCCCTTAGATCAAAAATTGCATATAATATATACACCTATCATGTTTAATCAAATATATTTATATTAAAAAGGAAAAAAATAAGGTGCTATAATAGCCTTCTTTTGTTTTGCCTCTATTTCTAAAAAGCAATCACATCTTCGTTTGTCGATTTTTGACTGTCAAAATGAAAAGTCAGAGCCTGCTAATAAAAAAAGAAAACAAAACCACAGAAAACCTTAAGCACTACAGATTCTATGACTGATAGAGCTGCAAATGTTTTAAAACAGTGTCCTGAAAAGCAAGAATTAATTTGCCGAAAAATAGCAGATCTTAGTTAAATGTGACATTGGAAGTACAGAACCAGACAGATTTGGAAACCAGAACAGACACAGACTGGCAGAAGCAACATGCATTTTTAGATACAGAACCTCAACACCAAATGAGATATTAGATTAGCCCATGAAGCAAAAAGAACCATTGTGTGTACATCTCTCTCCTACAAGACACGTCAAGGAGCATGAAACCTACTTTGAAAAATAAATCCCACTGATAATGAGAATTCAATAATATTTTTACACTGCTTATAACATACCTAAACCCAAAAAATCTCTCTTTCCAGTAAAATGAAGTGAAACCATATATGATGCATTGTGTTTACAGAAAAGTTTCCATGAAACAAACCACTAAGGTTTGGTTTGCCCCATTTCCACAGATGGTCTCGATTTTGTGCTGATGCAAAACACGTTTGCAAGTTTATAAAAAAAAAAAAGAGAAAAAAAGGTATAAAACTGGCACAAACATGTCACAAACAAACTCCATACGTCTGCAATTTTCTTACCACTGCTGGAAGCCTGCTGTGGCCCTGAACACGCTCTCAGCAGGTATGAATTGGGAGAGAACTCCTCATCAGGATTGGTGTCCATGATTTGATGGGACGTGTTGCTGTCTAGCAATGGCATCTGGCAGCTAACTGGTGGAGGATTATGAGAACTGGGCAGCTGAGCAGATGGGAGAAGGCTAGACGAGGATGTAGGTGGAATGGGACGACCTGGGAAAGAGGACACAGGGATCAAAGATCAGCAGTGAAGGAAATGAAAAAAAAACCAAGAAGTAATTGCACTGTAAGTTCCCATCCTTCCACCCCACTGCTGCTGTGCAGAGCCCCTCAATCTCCCCACTGGTACCAGCTTGTCCCTTTGTATCCCATTCAAGGCACAGTGAGCAGCTGTGTCATGAATTCATTCCAAAAACTCCCCCTGCAGCATCGTCTTGTAACTCATCAGGTGAGCAGATAAGGGTGAACCCAACTGCCCAGCCCCGGACAGAAGGACTCCATCCTGTTCCACCTGGGCACTGCCACACTTGGCCCACCAGACACTAAAAGGGCCTTCACAGCACTCAGATCCTGCAAATGCAGGTGCTGCAGCTACAGATTTTACCAGAAAAACTTTCACTGTAATTCCTGCACTTGCATCACATGTGTAATCTCTTGTCATAATTGGCGTGGGCTGATTTTTTTCCCCCCAGCCAAGAGAATTGCTCCAGCACAGGAATCTCTGAGAGGTATGGAACAAAAAGCATACAAGGGCTTTCTCAGAGCTAAGGTTCTTCCTGAAACATGGTAGATCTTCCCCAAACTCACTGACAGTTGTGATAGGGGAGAGCAGGACTGAAAGGAGATTGCTCCACTTTAGAGATGAGCAAAGCTGGAGTCTGGGTTGGCAACTCGAAGCTTTGCTGTCCTTTCACTCCTGTTGCTTTCTGCACTGCTTTTTTTGCCCTTCCAGAGGGGCAGAATTTCCTGTCCATCTCACCAGACAGGTAAATTCCAACCCCGAAACTCAATCCCTGTTGGGTACCATACATCTCAGCCCACTCTAACAACATGGTTTTCATCAACTAAACTAATGGCATCAAGTCAACAATAATGTTCATAATTATGTATTCTTTGCTTTTGTGAAGTCCCATGATTTCACACCAGCCCAGTCCATCAAATGCACAGAGATGAACACAAATTTGGGTTGGTTTGGGGTGTTTTTATTAGAACATGACCCATCACGGGGATGAGAGGAAGAAGAGAAACGCGCATTCTGATCTCTGCAAGCTCGTCTGCATTGAAGACATTGGCCATGAATAATTTATACATAAGAAAATACAACCTCTGTGCTCCTGCCAAAGTCTGTAAGGCAGAGATCTGCTAAACATGTTAAAACACAGCAAAACTGCGTGAAATGGTGTGCCCCTACTTCCATCATTCTTAAAGAAACAGCAGCAAACACCCGCTGGCTCTCTCACCAGTTACATCTTTATTTTTTGAATCAAGAACCCTTCACTTTGTGTGAATTACACTAAGGTTTATACCATTAGGTAAACTTCTAGAGTCACAAAAAATTCAAAAGGAGGCAGAAAAGAAGAACAAGAATATAAGAAATTGCAGCCATCGCATATAAATGATATTTGCAGTGCAGCAATCAACCTATAGATACTGGAAACCACCAAATTTGCCCTGCACAATACCAGCAAACAGCACAAACTACTTTCTTCCCTTCAAAACCTGTGAAATAAAATAAATACCTGGAGATACACATTGATTATTATGATCATTTGTTATATTTTTAGCACTAGATATATTGATAAGACTGATTGACCAAGTTATCATATGACAGATATGGATTTAAGCTACTCCACAGTAACTCCCATCTACCATCCTTTTTGCAAGAGAAAATTCAATATGCATTGAATATTTCCATTGTGAACTTGCATCTGTGAGGAAATAATTCCAATATTGATGATAGGAATAATTATTATTATTCATGATTATTTAATTCTTATGAAATATTACCATGAATATACTAAACATTCAAAGGAAGTGATTGAGCAAAACCAACTTCTAATTACTTCTTTGCACTGTGTTGGGAAGAAGGAGAGAGGCTGAGGTTTGACACACCTCTTACAGAAATGTGACACTTGTGCCCACTGTGTGCATTTAATTCTCACATATTCTGGCTCTTCTTCAACGCTGAAGTTGAAAGCAGAAGCTTTATAAGTTTTAAATCTGCATTTATATATCACATGAAAATATATTACTGTATTATAAAACTCTTGGACATGTGAGGGTATGAGAGAAAGGAAAAGATTTTTTTTTTTCCTTCTGTGTAAACTGGATCTGGTATTTTTAGAGCCATTTAGGTGCATTTTTGCAGAGCACATTGAGAAATGAAAGAAAAAAACCCCCAAAACCTCAAGACTTCTTTTGTCAGGAAAGCTAACCATACTGTTACCATCATGAAATAATACAGTCCAAATCTCCGAAGAAAAGCTGAAAATGTCTAATTACTGCAGCTCTGTTTGTATCTTACAGAAAACAGAAGGTAGGAAGTTGTTAAAATGTTGCATCACTTGGGTGGGAAGTTGATTCCTGAGGAAGATCTGTCCACAAGCACATGTTAATTGGAAAGCATAGACGTCTGTGAGCCACAGAACCTACTGCCAACCTGGCCTGTGCTTACATTTCCTAATAAGCTGCTAAATTTGAGGAAAACTTTTCTTGTGGTTGGGGCATTCCTGACCTTCCTATGAAGTTGATTTTTTTGGCATCTACTGAACATTAAACTCCCACGACAGCCATTTCCTCTACTGCTGTGAGGCTCTTGTAGAGTACCTTCTCTCTCTCTCCACTCCCAGCCCCTGAAACACTCAGAGTATCTTACAACACCCAACCTTTTGTAAAATCTAGTGTGAATTGAATTGAAGAATTACTGAAGAGGAACATAAAGACACTACGAAGCTCTATTGCCTTAGGAAATGAGTCTGCAGCACCACAGCCAAGAGAATAGCTGTGAAACTACCAAAGAGAAGTGTGGGTATGCAGTCAGGATATAAAAGCATGATACATATAATTTATTTGTTACTATTGACTCAAGTGAGAAATGATGAGTTTGAGTCACACTGTCTAATACAAATATCTTGGCCAAATAAATTCAACATACCTTTTAACAGAACAGATTAAGCTTTACAGGTTTTATAAACCTGAGCTCCTTACCAGACCCATTAATGTATCTACAGATACCTCAGTAGTTGTATTCTGAAACCTCCCATCCCTTGAAATGATTCTAAGATTCCATCAGTTCACAGTGGGATTTGCAATACCCTACAGTGTATAAGACATACTGCAGTGTATGGTGACATCAGGATTCTATTACACTGCTGTTTCCAAAAGTTAAATCATAGCGTCAATAGAAGTTCCCACAATTTTGGTCGAGTCCTCATATGTTAATATGTTAAAGATTTTATGAATAAGTTTTTTATCTAGTTGTGCATTGAGAGAAACCCTATGTGCTGGGTCCTTCCAGGGACAGCAATAACTTAATTGGGTAACATACTCAGAGAAAGATAAAACAGATACAAATGTTAGGAAGGGAAACCAGACAAAAACCTGATATATTACATTTTCAATAGGAAATTGTATCAGTTCCTCTTCCAGTATCTGTTCATATACATGTTCATACTGCATATATTCACGCATGGCAAAGACTTGGACCTGAATGCAGCATTTGTAAAGCATTTTTCCAAAAGAAGCAGCAGCCAAGAAGAAAATTTGTCTTCCCCTCCCCTTACTTTCTCCTGTCATTTAACTTTCTGCTTAGAGTGAAGGAAGAAACTTGGTAACTGTCTGGAGCACATTCAAATTTGGGCTCCTTTGGCCTTCCATGCCATGTGGTATCTCTTCTGCAAGGGCCTTCTTTACCCTCTTATCAATTGTATTCCATTTCCTTTTTAAAAATCAATCTCATGTTTCTTCACCAGCCCAAGCACTTTCATGAATCCATTCACCAATCACTGCCACACTTACACCTCGAACTTTCAAATCTGCTGTAGAACCTACATTCAGAAACCAGGCCATGCTCAGGGCTGGTGGTGATGCCTCAGCTCTGCAAGCATCTTCAGGAAGGCATACACAAAAGCTGGGCATGCAGATCAGACACTGATGTGAGGAATTCCTTTAATCTCCTTGTTAATGACGACCTCACAGCCAGACAGAGGTTGGATAAGACACCAGCTCACCAGTGTGAGCCTGGCACGTGTGGTCATGGTACAACAGAGCAGGGTTGACAGGACACTGTCTCAAGCCCAGACATTTGTAAGACAGGTAAGACTCTGCTCATCTTAATCACAGTAACACATTTGAAAAGAGAAACTTCAGTTGTTCTTAGCCTGAAAGACCAAAACCAGAAGGACCAAAAAATAAAAAGGAAAAAAGACTGCCTGCAATCACTCCTGGCCTGAATATACATAAATAAGAGACACCGTCAAAGAAGAGAAGCAAGTTGCTTATCAGTTCCTGAAGGACATTTAAGGTACACTTTCCACACTATCTGTTCTTCCTGCTCTTGTAAAGTATCTATGGAGTTTTGTGGATAAATAAAGTCCGTGTGTGTGAGAAACCCTAGCCTCTATATTACACCTTGGGGCATGAGGGGAAGCAGGGAACCTACAAAATCCCTGGAATTTAAGAGTTTTGAGCAGTCACCATGTAATGTGTGTGTATAGATTTATTTCAATTTTATGTATTCAACTATATTTACCCACACACATCTAGACAGGCATAAATAATACCCAAAAAGGTATGTTCTTTTAACAGGTCTAAAGGGTCAATCTAGACTCCTTAAATAGCCATTTTGCCATTAGTTTGGTCAGAAGGAGGATGACAACCTGTGTGTTGCCATCCCACACTCTTAATCTGTCCATTCCAGTAACTCCAGTCATAAGAACTGAATCCCAGAGGTGGTAAACACAGATCTTGAAGACTATTGTATCTGCAATGGAATTCTCAAACTTTTCCCATCAGGAAAATCTCTCTTCAAAAATTAGACATGTGTAAGAAGTACCTGTGTAGTCTGTTGAATCATGTCACACTGAGAGTTTCACATACTTTAGCAGCATATCTTCATTGATAAATGACTTTTTTAACAGCAACTTCTTACATGCAGAGGCTTTTATAAGCAAAATCAAGTTTCAACAGCTTTTAACAATTAGTTATCTCCATCATCAAGGGGTTATGATATAACTTTTTTGTACTCCCAGTTAGGCCACCTGCTAGTCATGCAGACAATAAACATACATCCCCGTAATAGTTACAGTTTGTTCTACAGATTTGGTCATAAGGACCAGGACTGAGGTAGGAAAAAAACACACAAATCAATGTCTCACTCTGCAATCCTTAACACATTGGATTGCAGATAGAAGGGAAACGGAGATAACTTTTTTAATAAAAACCTGTCTGGAGGATGTAGCAGCATTCAAGTATTAATGCAGGAGCTAAGGAAGTAAAGAGTGAAAGCAGATAAGTTGTTTCTCCGTAACTGACGGCTTTAGAAACACCATGTAAAACACTTAATTGGCAATTAAGATTTTGACATTTACTGATTGAAGCTGCTGATATTCATGTTACACTAATACAAAGTATAGGACTCTGTGTGAAGTAATCCCATAAAATTACGTTAGTGACTTAAATGATGGACAGGATCATTAACTGCAGTTGCTGCATTGCTCGTATTTACTAAAATTATACACAGAGGGCTACCGAGTAATGGCATTGGTTGAATATTAATGAGAGGGGATGAAGGAGTAGGCTCAGATAACCTCCTGCTTTGCTCCCTTTCCATCAGGAAACAGTGGGAAAGGCAGACAGAATCAGTACAAGGACCAGAGGCAGGACCATGTAACACTCACCACCCTCCTCCTCCTGCACTCAACACGCTCTCACTGAGTTTGCAAGTCAGCCTAAGCGAAGCACCTACATTGTCAGCAATGTTAAGTTCACTTTAAAGAGTGAGAAATGCTGCTAAATGTGTCAGGAAGCAACTAGATAATATAAGATGCATGTTTCTGCAGTGCAAAGCACTATAAAGTAAGCAGGCAGATGATGGAGGAGAAGCTTTCCTGAGGTACAGCACATTCAGCAAACTCTCCTCTCCCTCCCCAGAAGAATTGCTTTCTGTGAGAGAGAAAAATATCTCCTTCAACTACATATGCAAAGCATGGCTCACCAATGGCCTGGGCACTCTCAAGAAGAGTTATATTTAATAAATGAAATATATATTGCCCTAACTGGAGCGAGGAATTTAAATATTTTGTATTTGGTGAAGTGACTACATTTAACCCACAAGGGCAGAGTGGGGCGACACAGCTGTGATTTCTGTAACTAAACTGGCATTTGTACTTCCAAAAACAGAGGCTGGAGGGGCCCCAGCAGGAAAAGCTGGGCTCGGGGTAGAAAGCTATTCCTCCCAGAGCCCAGCATCCTGTGCTGCCAGCTCCCAGGAGAGCCCCAAGCCACAGCACCCAACACGACCCCATCAGCAGGCAGCAGTGCTCGGCCAGCCTGCTCAGGACTCGGGTAACCCCTCATTCGCCAGGCTGCTCCTCCAGCTCACAAGACAAAAGAAGCCCCAAATGAAGTACTTGAGAAAAACAGAGAAAGAAATCCAAAAACCTGCCATCATTTCCTTCAGCACTAACTTGCTTTCTGTTGCCTAAACTCCTGCTGCGTTCCCCCCCCTCCCCCCCTCTCTCAGGCAAACAAGTTTCAAAACAGCAAAAGAGAAAGATAGAAATCTGGATTTGGATGACAGAGAGTTATCACTGAAGAAAGGTACTTCCAGTGCTTCTGAAGCTCCTATCTCTGAATGCAAACATGCCCAAAACCAGCCAAGCTAGGAAAAAGGTTTTCACAGAGCCTGTGTCACAAGAGCCAAAAGAGGAAAACAAGGGCTCCCTAAAAGCACAGGGTTGATACTTCTGCCCAGACATGTTTGTTGAAGATTTTTGGTATTTCTCTGCATCAAAATGATAATTTGGGCAACTAAGGAAGAAGCTGATACCATCATATCAGACAAGGCAAAGAGGATGGCTCTGAAAAAATTACATGAGCATATAAAAAAAATGATCTAGACATAGTAAGTCATCACCTGTGCTTTACATATCAATGAATCAGTTCTCAATACTTGTTGTAAAAAAAGTGTAAATTATTTCTGTTCCCAAAACCTCCTCCAACACTAAAATACAGTCATATTTAGCATGTTTCTGTTCCCTGTTCTCTGATATAAAACCACTTAATGCACACCCAGGAACACAGTTTGAGAACTGCAGATAATAGAAAAGGGACAGATGAAGAACGACCACCAAGTCCTGGNTTCAGCAAACTCTCCTCTCCCTCCCCAGAAGAATTGCTTTCTGTGAGAGAGAAAAATATCTCCTTCCACTACATATGCAAAGCATGGCTCACCAATGGCCTGGGCACTCTCAAGAAGAGTTATATTTAATAAATGAAATATATATTGCCCTAACTGGAGCGAGGAATTTAAATATTTTGTATTTGGTGAAGTGACTACATTTAACCCACAAGGGCAGAGTGGGGCGACACAGCTGTGATTTCTGTAACTAAACTGGTATTTGTACTTCCAAAAACAGAGGCTGGAGGGGCCCCAGCAGGCAAAGCTGGGCTCGGGGTAGAAAGCTATTCCTCCCAGAGCCCAGCATCCTGTGCTGCCAGCTCCCAGGAGAGCCCCAAGCCACAGCACCCAACACGACCCCATCAGCAGGCAGCAGTGCTCGGCCAGCCTGCTCAGGACTCGGGTAACCCCTCATTCGCCAGGCTGCTCCTCCAGCTCACAAGACAAAAGAAGCCCCAAATGAAGTACTTGAGAAAAACAGAGAAAGAAATCCAAAAACCTGCCATCATTTCCTTCAGCACTAACTTGCTTTCTGTTGCCTAAACTCCTGCTGCGTTCCCCCCCCTCCCCCCCTCTCTCAGGCAAACAAGTTTCAAAACAGCAAAAGAGAAAGATAGAAATCTGGATTTGGATGACAGAGAGTTATCACTGAAGAAAGGTACTTCCAGTGCTTCTGAAGCTCCTATCTCTGAATGCAAACATGCCCAAAACCAGCCAAGCTAGGAAAAAGGTTTTCACAGAGCCTGTGTCACAAGAGCCAAAAGAGGAAAACAAGGGCTCCCTAAAAGCACAGGGTTGATACTTCTGCCCAGACATGTTTGTTGAAGATTTTTGGTATTTCTCTGCATCAAAATGATAATTTGGGCAACTAAGGAAGAAGCTGATACCATCATATCAGACAAGGCAAAGAGGATGGCTCTGAAAAAATTACATGAGCATATAAAAAAAATGATCTAGACATAGTAAGTCATCACCTGTGCTTTACATATCAATGAATCAGTTCTCAATACTTGTTGTAAAAAAAGTGTAAATTATTTCTGTTCCCAAAACCTCCTCCAACACTAAAATACAGTCATATTTAGCATGTTTCTGTTCCCTGTTCTCTGATATAAAACCACTTAATGCACACCCAGGAACACAGTTTGAGAACTGCAGATAATAGAAAAGGGACAGATGAAGAACGACCACCAAGTCCTGGTGTGTTTTGGCTTTTTTTTTTTTTAATTACAGTTCCATTCTACAGCTTGTTCAACCTTTGGTTTCTCCCTCAAACCATTTGACCTTTGCATGTGGTTAATATTTTCAGAAGTACTGTGCATGTGTAATCTTTGAATTAAAAAAAAAATCACTGTACCAACGCAAGATACTATCATTACTAAAATCTATGCAGAAGAACGAGACTAACTTGGAAATCAATCATTTCTGACTTCCAGTGTTAAAGTTAAATTAATTTTTCTAAGCAATCCATCTACAAGATGTATCAGTTTTATGAAATTTGGGTATTAAAAATAAGGAGAGAGTCACGACTTAAGAATTATCTAAACCAATTCAGTATGTAAAGGAATAATTTGCTGCTGTCAAAAGCTAATGCCATTTAATTCTTGTCTTGTTAAATCATCTGCTGCCCCTTTCTCTTTTAGTTAAACAAAGATAAATAATAAAAGCAATTTACAGCTAGAAGATGTTAGGGTTTTGCAGCTGTTCAATGTCTTCTGGGCAGATTAGATTCTGTAATGAGAAGTTACAAGCCTCATTTTATAAAAGCTGTTGCTGTCTTGGGAAAAACACCAGTGAATAAGATTAGAAAACCCTTTTCCTTCATGAACCTATTACACTAGCAAGCTGATTACTTGGCATATGTTTGATACCTCCATAGCTGGAAAACAGTAATTTGTTTCAATGATTTTTTTTCTCATCACTCATAAAGTCGAAATGTCTTCTCAAATATTACCCTCTCTCTGATTCAGCCAGCGAAAACAGAGACAAATCCACAGGAGTAGAACCAACCAGCACTAACTTAACTTCCCTAAAAAAAGAGGTTTTACTGAACTAAGTATAACTATAACATTAAATTATAACAACTCATCAACTGCCTGTTCCATGTGGGACAAAAATAACATTCTAAGATTAGGAATGTATTGAGAAGAAACTTATTGGAAGCTTCATAACCCATATGTGAAGGAATTTTTACCCTTATAGTAACTTAATAATATGTGCAGCTTTTCAAAATTGGGATGGCAGAAGATTCCCTATTTATTGATCTTATCAGTTAAACATTCATGTCAGGGAATTCCACTAATGGAGGAGTTATAATTAAGTCCTGGGTAGGTAATTACCATCTCCCCTATGAAATCCACCTCCTCAGGTAAATCTACAAGAACTTGATTTGATCTTCATTCTGGGGACACCACGACTTCAGGCTCTGCTGCGCTGCAAACTTGTTTCCTCTATCCAAACACCTTCTGTTTACCTTCCCCTTATTTTACTGAAATTCTAAATACTTCTAAACAGCCACTCATGGCATCTCCACTGTGTATCCTCCTGAATGATGTTGGCTTTATGTCTATTAGAGACATTTGTTTCCAGGAACGTTGCAACACTCAGCGATTCAAGTGCCTGGAGCCGCTAATAGGTGGGAAAAATAACACTATCGTGAACAAACATGAGAAAACTCCAACCTGTAATTATTTAAGGAACTCTGTGAAAGTCGAACATAGTGCTAAGTGGTGGGAGCTGGATAATGATGAGGGGTTTGTGTTAACTCTTTGCAGCCTATTAAAAAAAAAGAAAAAAAAAAGCAGCTCTAATTTCTGGTGAAGGAATGTGAAATAAAAACAAGGCTTCACATGGTCTGTGTTATGTAAATGGACAAATAATTTAAGAAATATGCTTAGAATCTGCTCTACCATGTGCCAATGCTAAGTTTTGGCTAATTCTGCTTCAGGCTATTAAAGTCTTCTTTTCTTAGTTCCACCTACAGCTTAAATATGGTGTTTCTATTTGCTGTCTAAATGTGTGGACAGCACAATTCTGAATTACTGCTATCCCATTGCTGTGACACTAGAGATGCTTTTATTTTTGTGCTGGGAGATACTGAGGTACAATCAGAAAAGCATCGGGATGATGGGAATTAATCTTCTATTCCTCTTGATACTGGGACTTACAACTCCATTTTACTGAGAATTAAATTTTTCTTTTTTCATCTGGTTTCTTCTCCCAAGGTCCACTCTTGCCTTTCTTGCACCACCCACGTTGACTTGGCAGAAGTTTTGGGTGTACAACAAATTAAAGGCTTGAGTTTTCTGTCACTGGTGAGATTTTCCAAAGCACAAAATTGTGCCAAGCTTTCGACTTCCCTGTGTCTTACTGCACTCCAGGTAGCTAATCATCTTTTTTGACTTAAACATTTAATGGGTGGTTTCAGACTGTTATGATACTTGACACTGAACATTTCTGTGCCCTGGCAAGAATCTATCAGGTCCCACAGCACATCCTACTTCAAGAACAAGTCACCATCCCACCCTTTAATTGCAAACCATGGGGAAATCTCAGCTCCATCTAAGTCAATGCCAACTGTAGTTCTGCCTTCAGCACAGCAGGATTTCACTCTGGAGTCCTGAAAAGCTTCTGCACAGAGAAGCTCCCCCAGGAGCAGCCTTTTCCCGACTGGAATACCAGGCTGTTGTGTTCATTCAATGTAGGATCATCCACTGTGCTCAGGTCTACCAACACAGCTCGAACCTAAACTGCAGTTTAAAAATCAAAGAGGGAAGTGAAATGCCATCATTAACAAGAAATTAATTAGACCTTTCAAATCTCCTTGATGTCTTTTGGAGCGCTAACTATTCCTTGAAGAAGACATGGAATACAGAAAATATCCCAGCACAGGTTTATGGACAACTTACCAAACTGCTTACAAATAAGCAGATAAAAGTTTGCTGTCTCCTAGTATTGAATAAGGTTTGAAATATTTCCAGCTCTGTAAAGTTGATTTCTAGTTCAGAGTTCAGAATGGAGACTCAAATAAAGAAACAGAATATAAATTATGGAAGAATGTAAAATATTTACTGTTACTGGGCCACACCTCAGAAAAATACTGGAATTGGCTCACTTTGCTTACATGGAAACTGAAAAATGTTTATTCTTGAGTGAGAAGGTTTATGTCAAATTTCACATTATGTGAAAAGATTTAGCCAAAATAAAACCTTTTGGAGTAGCAGATTGCAACACAACAGCTCTCAGACCGTTAATTATTTTACCAGTGCTGTGTATTGCCATAACTAATGGCACTCTGGAAGAGCAATACAGGAAATTAAAAAGATAACATTTCCTTTTAATGAAAAGAAATTGCAGACATGAAAGACCACTATATGGAAAAGGGATCTTCACTCTGCAGTACTAAAAAAAACCTGTAACCTGATTAAAAAAAAGGCATTTGGAAGCACATAACCAGTTATGTTTAAAATGTTAAGAAATCTTTTCGTTATAAAGTTGCCTGAACAAAGGAATGAAGATACACGTTCTTCATGTTCTCCAACAAATGGACTCTGCTCCAGATCTTTTGGGAAAGCAAAAGCCCCACTGAAAATCAAACAGGCTACAGAATAGCCCGAATGCACCATCCTGTATTTCAGCATGAACTGTGTCTTTACAATAATGACAGTTTCTCTCATCTTTTCGGTCTTGAAGCGCTTTGTAACCACAGCTCAGGAGTACATGGACAGAGAAAAATTAAGGCAAGTGAAGCTGAAATATGCTACTTAGGAATCCAAAGTTTGTTTACACCATTAGAAGGCACTCAAATATATATCCCCATAAATGACAAGGTCCCAGCAGCAAATTAACAGGAACAATTTTCCCATCTCAGGAGCTGTCAAGATGGGCTCTGTTAGCCAATTTATCTTACTCTAGCACATCTCTGGTGCTTGTCAATCAGTATGTGAAACATTTGGTGTTGATTGCCATTTTTCTATCCACTTCCTTTTGCCTCTCGTACCAGGCAATTTACTGCAAGTCAATCAAGGTTGAAGCAGACCTTGTTTAAATAAAACACTGTTGAGTTCTTTTCACACCAACAATTTCAAAACCAGAATGAGCTGTAGCTCTTCACATTTACATTTATACTACTTTTTCTGTTTTTTTCCCAAATGCCATGCTCAAGCTATAAGTCATAACTAAACTGAGTGCAAGGCTTTATGGAGAAAGTCAGGGAAGATGAACTGAATATAACTGTATATGCTTTTGCTGTCAAAAATTCAGGCTATCAATGGAGACAGAAAACATCAAAAAGTACTTAACATATCTAGA
This sequence comes from Formicarius rufipectus, assembly GCA_013399695.1. NCBI lineage: Eukaryota > Metazoa > Chordata > Aves > Passeriformes > Formicariidae > Formicarius > Formicarius rufipectus. Next base: position 1,594,362 of record VXAU01003238.1, on the reverse strand, counting down.
ATTGTTTCTTTTTCACTCTTGAATTCTGGTATCCATAACATAAAAGCAACTTCTAACTCGTCTGAATTTTTTAACTCCAGATAATTATTTCAAATATTCATTTACACTGCAATTTTAAGGTAAGTGGTGGCTTAACTGTTGTATTTACAACTGCATGTCACAAATAAATGTATTAAGAAAATCAATTCTCCCGACTTAAAACTTACTCCCATCCCACATTAAACACAGTGACAGATCCCCTCTCACATCCACTTGAAACAATTGCAGGTCACTTCACATCTGATTCTGGCACTACTTGGCATCACCTGTAAAGCAGTGAGGCAGAGAAATAGGGAGGAACAACATCCTTTGCAATACATAATACTACTGACATGCAACTGAAACAACACACAGCTCAAGTACAGAACACTTAACAAATGACATTTTAAAAACTGACTCTGCTCCTGCGCAGTGAGACCAGGCCTACTAAACTTGTCACTGTGCACTGTTACTGCAGGCAAACCCTTCTCAGACAGGCCCCAGGTTAAGGGTCTTCCTTCACTCTGCTGCAAGTAATAGGAAAAAAAAATCCACATAAAATCCACATATCTGAGAGTGAGGTGTATATTACATATATAGATATTAGATGAACACATACAAGTATATACATACACACAAGCATGTGTGTATGCACATTAGGATATGTGTGCTCATGAGAAGGAAGATAATATGCTTTACTTGATACTGATGTCACTAAACCCGGCAACAAGCAAAGCTAAAGGTATTAAAAAGTATGTCCTGCAACCACTGAGCCCAATTCCCAGTATGAGGGAAGGATCCCTTCAGCCAGGAGTCCACAATAAAACCGATCATGAAGGCAGTAGAACAATTCCAGATTCCTAGTTCAGGCTTAACTAATAACAGAGATAATGTGTGATTTTTCCCCCTAAACTTCCAAAGGATGCCTCCTACAGTAAAGCATGAAGAATCCCACTTATATAACATTTATTTTATCATTTTCAATGATAGGAGAATGCTTATGTATTAAGAAATTTCCCATTTATTGCACCTCACCTATGTAAAACTTTCCTGAAGGAAAAATAAAAAAAGAAGCCATTAATCCTGATAAAGTTTTGGGTTTATTCCAATCTAAGTTTTGCCACTGGACAAGGCACAAATGAGACTTTGACAGCCCTGTCAGCTACGTGGATGTTCACTCAGAGCTTGCAGAAAGCTCACGTCTGGAATTCAGGTTTGCAGCTGGACTGTCCATTTATTAGAAAAGCATTTCCTCCAAAATAAACCCAAACACAACAAACAAAACCCCCTACACTGTTGGAACCCATGCAGGTTTTCAGGCTTAGAAGTCAGAAGCAGTTTCCAAGACAGAGGCCTCAGTGATAACAATGGAACCTGCAAGTCCTTGGTTGACAGTGACCTGAGAGGAGAACCTGTAGATAGTCCATGGAATGATACAAGTGAAGGGTTCTATTAATAAAGGTAAAATTAAGAAAGATAAGTGCTATGTGAATTCACAAAAATTACAAAATATATCTTGGGTGATACTCAGCTCTAGCTGTGTGTTGTTAGATAGTTATGATGGAGTGTATTAATTCTAGAAATATATCTAAGTGTGTGTTACTGTAGTCCTTTCTTGTACTCTTGAAATCCCTACGCAGGGGAACATAAAGATGCAAGAATGGAAACACTGAGTGCCTTTTCTGCCATTCCTGAGTAGAACTGTAACTTTAGAGGAAGAGAAATAAACTCTCATTTTTGTTTTTGATGCAGTCAGGGTGTCTTATTAACAGCTCAGGCTTACAAGCATCTTACTAGGAAACTAAAACTGTGTCTGTACAAAAAGTCATCAGCTACACTACACCTTCTGAGGAACTGCTTCTCTTTGCTCTTAGCAAAGACACTCTTTTCATCAGTACCATTTTCCTACAAGAGTTGTAGCCATGTCCTGGTATGTGCTTTCTGATCCTGAATATAAAAGGCAGTGTAAAAATGTTTCTAACACAGAAAGAAGCAAGAGATGATGGGTGAAGTTATTTAACAGCTGAATGCCCTAAGGAAGCAACTGGCTGAGGTCAGAGTGCTTGGCAGCCTGTCCCCTCTCTGCCTACCTCCACGAACTCTGTCCCCCAGCTCTTCTCAGACTTTCCAGTAGGGTCCTGCAAAGGCTGAACACCACATGTGATGGATTTTAGGAGAATGTAGATCAAGTTAATAAGACAGAGAGGATCACTACAGAGAAAGCAGCGTACACAGCCTGGCACATCACCTGCCAGGGGTCGACACAGAAAGTTACAATTCTCTCTGACAAGTTTATCATACATTTCCCTATCCTTACCTTTAGCCAAAAGACTAGGACTTCTATCTGTTCCTGGCCTCTTTTTTAGCCCCTCCAACATGAGATTGTTAAAAACCTTAATTTTAACAAGAACCTGCAATTTGAGCTGATAGGAGAACTTCACTTTCCTGTCTCTCCACAGTCCCGGGGACTGAGATTACCTGAAGGTTCAAGGTCTAAATGCTCAAGGAAAACAAACAAAAAACCCAAAACTAAACAAAACAACCAAAAAAACCTGCTTAAACGCACTTCTACCAAGAATGACAACAGAAATAGGAACAACCAGATCTTCCTGTCACTGGAGGCATTTATGTCACAAACACTGCAGGTCAGCAGGTGTTGTAAAAACCAGTATCAACAGAGTTGCAGTGATTTCCTTTATTGCACTACACAGAAATCTAAGAGATAGTTCAGGAGCTTGTTTTCACTACAAATCACACAACTAAAAAGTTCTCTTGATATAAAAATATTATAATCCAAGCAGGGGTCAAGTTCCTTCTGTCTTTGCCAACCTGCCACGGTGAACAGATAATATTTGTTAAGTATGTAAGACTGAAAAAGTGCTTCTCTCAGCTATGGTGGAAATCACATTAAAGTGGTATTGAGGACTAAATGGAGTAGATATGTAAGAAAGAGTCAAAGACAATTTTAAAAGATGCTGTTTTACCTACACTTAGTGAAATGAGAACTAGAAAATCCACCCTCCTCTTTTCTCACAAGTCACGACCCCATCAAAAACTGATGTACAAAATGGTTCCAGCAAGGTCAGTTAATAGAAATAATACATCACAATCCAGCCCATTTGGGGCTTTTGTTCTTAAACACTTCAGTAAATGGGCCTGTTTTTTAACTCCAACAGATAATTATGAAGTGCAATAAAAAATTCAAATTATGTTAATAGGCCAGAGAACAACGGCTGTTTCTGAAATCACTGGCAATTACTAGACATAATGGTTCTCAATTAAGCTGGAGGGTATTTTCAATCATTCATAATTCACTATTTTAAAAGTATCATAAAAATATATAAATGTGAGCTGTTAATAAAACTTTCAGACCAACAATGTAGCTGTGTGTCATTGAAAGTAATACCTATTCTATTTTGACAGTGCTTTTTTCTCCTGTAAATGCTATGTGAAGATATTATGAGCAAAGGGAAGGTAACTACACAGGGTTTACTTCTCACCATGCTCCTGTGTGGAAAAAGAGCTCTATTCCTTTCTTAAGCAACCTCACTTTCCCCCAGGAATATTCTCAGCAATCCTACATGTGTTCGCCAATTCTACTTTTAGATACTGCAGCTCACTATATGAACTTTAATGCACATGTGGATGTGGAGCAGGGGACTCACTGCTTGTCCACTTTCAGATGGGTACTTCAGACATTTTTCAAGGGAAAAAAAATGGACCAAAAGGGAAAAAAATAAATCCTAAAATAAGAAATCATAAGGAACAGCACATGAGAAACCCTAAGCATCATCTTTCCATTTTAAGCTTGATGCACAGATTTCCACCGAATAGAATAAAACATCTCTAATAAATGAAGACATTAAGGATAATCAATAGGCAATAATTACTATACACACTTCCACTAAAGCTATCACTTACTTATCCACCACACGTTTAACCTTACATGAAGAAAACACAGTTGGCAATTGCTAAATTCTCATTGTAACTTTACTACATGTGATTAATGATCAATTTACTGGAGACATGCCTGAACTCCCTAAGTAAATGTATTTAACCACATGTGTGCATGCCTTATTTATTAATTTCCAAATCTACCACTACTTAAAGCCTTTTCTCTAATCCAACCACTTCAACTTCCCTCCCGCCAAGAAGAAATACTTGTTTGATTTTTATTCAAATATATTTGCACACATATTCCTGAGGAAGACTAAATCACTCAAGAATAGTTCCCAACTGTAGAAATTAATATTTTCATATTTAAACAGCAACTCAGATTTTTGAGCATGACACTGTTTCATCAGTGAAAGACAGTCATTCATCATCCAGACCTCAGCATCTGTTGAGAGCATTTATTGCTTTGGCCTCATTAAAATGATGCAAACCATGAGAACATTAACCTGTCTCTCTAAATATTCCCTTCTTTCATTTTTTAATAGGTCCACATGAAAGGGAAAAGTTAAAGCCAATTAAAAGAGATACAAATACCTCTATTATTGCCGTGGCAAACTGTTATTGGGTTTGGCCATTTTACTTTAAAAACCCAGTACTTTAATTTCTGTACAAATTAGTAATTACACTGTTTACTGACTTCCCTTGTTTTCTATTTTGTTGTGGGATGTGGTGTGTTGGTATTTTTAAAAACTCCATTATTTTAATTCCCTTTTCTCTTCTGCTCTCTACTTTTTGTCTCAAACTTAGAGCTAAAGCAAATCTGAAGTGTTACAGCGGGACAAGGATATCTACATAAGGACTAAATTGTAATTATAACTCCATTCCAAATGGGACAAAACTATTCTGAATTCATTCCTATGCAGAAAACACTTGGTTTTCGATCTCATTAAGTTCATCACACAATATCAACAGTTGCTTAAAAGCCTCTAGTGCTGAAGGAACTGTTGAGAAAATTGAAACAGAAGTACTTATGAATGATAATCTAATGATACTGCAAAGATTTTGCTTTCCTGTACTACATCTAACAAAACACACATCCTAAGGCTCCCTCCACCAAGAGCCAAAACCAGTTATTAAACAGATACCATTTTTCGGTACTTTGTACTGTTTGGCACTGTGAGCAGCAGTCATCATTTTACTTCAGGAAAAAGAAGAAATAAATTCCAAAAGGCCGTGGTTGAAGTCTCCCTGAAATCCCCACCACCTCAGTGGCTGCCCAGAGCAGTGAACAGAGTATTACCATTAACATTATAATCACAGTAAACAAGCATCTGGCTGTCATTTAATACACAACTTTTCTCCACTGATAAATAAGAAGCATTTGCTGCTAATTTCTGTTATCTGTAAATCTCTCTTGGCATTCCAGCTCTGCACTTAATGTGCTGTACACGCTCCACTTTATGCACAACGAACACTGCCATCAAATGTCAGCATGTCTTCTTGTTATCTTAAAGATAGGCAGGGATTCACTCAATAAAACATCTAAAGAATAAGGACATAAGGAATAAGGAGCTATTTACTTGTTATGCCACAGATATCCAACAGCAACACATGAGTACATGTGTATTTTTCTGTTACATTTGGGAAATAATCATAACCTTTGGGGGGAGGAGGGGGAAGGCACTATTATTTCTTGGCTTGCTCTGTTAATTTAATTGCAGGATGGGAGCTGAAGTCAAGTTGATATCAGTGGTTTATTTATCCACATATCACATCTCTGAAGGAACAAAGCACTGCAGCACATGAGCCCCAAGTTAATGGTACCTGCTCCTGTTCAGGTACCACTCTTTGCTCTCTGCTAACCCAGGTTCTGACTTGCAAGCAGCTGCCATATTCTGGTTTTCACACGTCCTATTCTGTTAGACCACTGGAAAACTCATCTGCAAGTGTAAATCACCAGAAACCCAGTTGAGTTCACTGACACAAAGTCAGTGCAAGGAATATCTCAATTCTACTCCAGGTTTCGATGGATTAAGTATTTCATATGCATCAGAAATAGTCATATTTGCTAAATGAAAGAAAAATTTTTAAAACTATCTTGATCTTGAGTGCCTATCTTTTCAATTTTTATTAAACTTTGTTTCTTATTCTCCCCCTCATTTAGATGCTTGCAAAATAAATATAATTATATCCAACTTTAATAACTTTGGTACCTTGAGCTGCAGGTGCTGGTACGCTGTATCTATTACCATATTTTAAACCCTTTTAAGAAGATTGCATTAATTTCTATGATAATTTAGAGCCCATAATGCATTCCAAGATGTGAATAGATGTTAATCACCATGGAATGATTTTCCTGTATACTAACGAAGTCATGCTCTAACCAGTAACTACTAACTTTTAAATTTCAATATTGCCACTGAAAGACTTGATTAAAATTTTGTTCTAGTAACGATACCCCTGATATGGATTTAAAAACTCCAATGTAATTAACAACTACATCAACAGCTATATCCTTCTTATGTATAGAAATCATTAGGATAGAAAATGTTTATAGCATCCAGTTCATTCTTTGCCCAGCATTATTAAAACTCACGCATCCTTATTTATCCTCTGCCTCTACCATAGATCTAATAGAGCAGCCAGCAGGCTGAAAAGAAACTTCATTATTCCAATGGTATTATGTTTAATATGACAGGTACATCACTGAGGAAAAACTGACACCAGTGACTGCAGAACTACTCTCACATTAAAATATTTAGAATGATTAACATTGGGCAAGAGTTTGCCTCTATGATCTAAGTCAAACCTCAGTTTGTTCATCAACTCCAACAGCCTCTAACAAGAGCAACATTCACCAATATCTATACATAGAAGTAAAAATTGGCAATATTTTCCTGGAAGAAGCCCATTCACAGCTTTTCCCCAAGCCAAGGGTAATTAAGGAATGCCTTTCTGCATTAGCCTGCTAATTGTTGTTGCTTCTTGACAGTTATTAAAACTAGGACGTACTCCAGGTGGTCCATGGCTTTGTCACTATTAACACAGCAATCCAAAACCAAGGAACACTCCAGTGGACTGGACTACTTCATTGTCCAAAGGTCTGGGGCATGACCACCTCTCCAGGAAGCCTGTTCCAAGGTTTGGCCCCCCTAAGGACAGCAGAGACAAGGCAGTGTAACACCACCCGTATCAGGTCCCCAGTGAGCAAACAACAGGCTCAAGTTGACATTTCAAACTTTCTGTGTGGTTTAAACTCTATATATCGAGTTCTTACAAGGGAAAATTACTGCTCTAACATTTTTTTCCTCTGTAGACAACAAGCAGGTTCAAATGAGCAGCTGAAAGCCATTATAGCATTGTGATAATTCCAATTGTTGCTGCCTCTGCCAACGATTAACCTTCATGCAGAGGTTTAACTGTGACTCAGCAGTGTGGGGGGGACTGCACCTTCTGCCTTCTCATTAGAATCAGTGATTTTCCCCCCAAGTCTCTTCTCACTTTTTGAGAGATTTTAGAACTACCAATCACTTCAGTTCAATGCTCTAAGGTGGGTCTCAGCTTCTGGGGTCTCAAGGATCGTGGCAGCACAATCCCTGAAATACACTGTGATGTGCTGGAAGAAAATCAGCTCCTACAGGGAATGTGTCTCCAAAAAATAATTAAAAAAAA